>BLSH010010903.1:22523-34944 GCA_018402905.1 Glandirana rugosa | reverse complement strand
AACACCCGGATAGATAAACAAAATTATGTATACCTTACCCGGGGTCAAGAAAGGATGACTTTCCGATCTCGGTGGGACCTCCACTTGTTAGGAACTGCTATGATAACCCTCGGCTATCATCTCTCTGTCAGTCTGGCTTGCGTTTGGACGTCCAATGAGAGACTGAGTCTACCCGAATGAAAATGAATACAGACAGACAGACAAGTATGGTAAAAACAGTCTCTGGCTTTACTGGGAGGACAATGAGTATTTATGCACAATTCATACAATGGGAGGCGTATATTACACAAAGAAAAAATTGTCTTGTCAGCAGTTATCTATACATTATGTCATTAATTCAAGAATAACATAACATATTAGAATGTAATTACTCAGCTTTAAGGTTACAGACGTTCAATCTATATAACAGGATATCTGCAGGAAGAGATAGGATGTAATGACGTAGAAAATTACATCACAGGATGTATTTTGCCGGATAAGATAACATGTAATGACGTGGATTTCTCAGAAGTGACCCTACGGGGTCAGACAGGGTTAATGACAAGGTCAGGTGAGTTAAAGGACAGGATATGCTTGAATGCCAAGAAAAAAAACCTTGTCAGCATAAACTTCTTGCTAATATTAAAGCAGCATTTTCTTTACACAAAACCTTGTCAGCATAAACTTCTTGCTAATATTTAAAGCAGCATTTTCTTTATACAACAATATGAAATAATTAAGGATAATAGGTTCTCTACTCATTACAGTGCCGATCACATGCAACCTCCCAAAAAAAAAACCTCACTAGCAATACACATCAAAGTGGGCATGCGCAGAGTGCCCACAAGGCTCTGTACTGTCAGGAAACAGATTGGGGACTGTGGAAGAAGGGGAGGATCAGAGAAGACAGGATCAAGTAGCCTTTTTACACAATACAGAAGAATAACCCCTTAGGTTCCACACTGAGTATAACAAAAATGATTTACTGCATATACAGACTGATTTTACTGTTGTGGGTTTAGTAACACTTTAAGTCTATAAACCATGGACATCACCTGTGAAGGGGGTCCCAAGATTTTGACTGCCTAGAGGCCTCAACAGAGTTTAATCCAACCCTGGTATACAGCGATCAGTGCTATGAAAATGAATTGATTACTGTGTAAATGCCATTGGCAGTGAAGGGGTTAACCTGCAGGGGGCGCTCTAAGGGTTAACTGTGTTCCCTCAGTGTGTTCTAACTGTATGGGGGCAGGGCTGGCTGGGGGAGGGGAGTGATCACGGCTTACATATACAGGAAGCCTGTGATCACAGCCCTTCCCCCTCTGTCAGAACGGAGATCCATGTTCACATACACGGACCCCCATTCCGTCACTCTGGGGGGTGATCGCGGGTTTTATGTTGTTTTATATTTTACTAGTAATGACGGCAATCTGCGATTTTTAGCGGTACTGCGATATTGCATCCGACATGTCGGACCGTTTTGACACTTTTTTGGGACCACTTGTCGACTGCGCGCAGTGTATTTACTGCAGCAGTGCGGCGCTGTCTCGTGAATCGCCATAAATAGGCATCGGTTTACAGACAGACAGCTAGGGGGCAAGAGCCCGCCGGCACGCACTCGTGCCCGTCTCACTCTGGAGGAGTGTGCCTGTGGCTCGGGCGGACCCGATGTCTACCGGCGAGCCGCAATGAGCTGCCAGAGGGAAAGAACGGGGAACCACCAAAGTAAACACGGTGGTTCCCCATTCTGACAGGCGGCATGTAAGAGATCTACTGATCCCTGTCAATGGGATCAGTTAGATCCCTTATGCCCCTGGTAGCCCAGCCCCCTCACAGTTAGAACACGCCTAGGGAACACAGTTAACCCCTAGATCTCCCCCTTCAGGGTAACCCCTTCACTGCCAATGACATTTATACAGTAATCAGTGGATATTTCAATTTCTGATCGCTTTATAAATGTCATTGGTCCCAAAAAAGTGTCAAAAATGTCTGACATGTCCGCCGCAATATCAAAGTCCCGATAACAATCGCAGATCGCCGCCATTACTAAAAAAAAATGTAAAAACGCCAGAAATTAATTCTCATTGTTTGTAAACGCGGCAACTTTTGTGCAAACCAATCAATAAACGCAGATTGCGATTTTTTTTTACCAAAAAAAGAGGAAGAATATAAATCGGCCAAAACCGATGAATAAATTTGTTTACATTTTTTTGGATTTGTATTTTAGCAAAAAATAAGAAATACTGTTTTTTTTTTTGCAAAATTGTTGCTCCTTTTTTGTTTATAGCGGTGATCAGAAATGACGCAGAGGTGATCAAATACCACCAAAAGAAAGCTTTATTTGTGGGGAAAAAAGGACGCAAATTTCGTTTGGGTACATCACACGACCGCGCAATTGTCAGTTAAAGCGACTCAGTGCCGAATCGCAAAAAGTGCTCTGATCCTAACATGGGAAATCCTTCCGGGGCTGAAGTGGTTAACCCCTAGATTCTATTCACACAATTCTGTTTGATTGTGGTGTCAGCTGCTGTTTTAGACATGTATTACTTAGCTTAATATTCACCTACCTATACAGTATTGTAACTCAAGAACGCAGCCTCTGCAAAAAAAAAAAAAGTCTCTCTGCCTCCCCGTCGGGGAATCGAACCCCGGTCTCCCGCGTGACAGGCGGGGATACTCACCACTATACTAACGAGGAGTACATGTGCGAGCTATTTTTGTCAACAACTTTTTTATACACCATCCTATTCCTGTATGTCTAGTAGCCAGGTCCTTTAACAAAAAGAGAAATGGCAGTGTGAGGGAGCTGTAGGGAACATCTGCTTCACTGGGTTTGCAGTCCCTTGCACCAGGAAATAGTATTGGCGACAACCTGAACAACAGACAAAACCGCTTGCCTGCTAAGGCAATTTTTTTATCTTTTGCACACATGTTAAAATCTGCAATTTTTTTTAAAGAAATGACTGTAAAAACTATATATTTTCTGAAAGCAGAGACCCTGGAGTATAAAGTGGTGGTAGTTTCAATTTTTTATGTTGCACAATGTTTGCACAGCTATTTATCAAACACATATTTTAAAGATACACTAAAATTAATTTATTTTTTAAACAAACACAATATGATACCCCTTTTTTTTGTAAAATATATAAGATTGGCTTACATTGAGTAAATTCATACCAAACATGTCAAGCCCAGTGCTGGATTACCAAATAGGCAGGGTAGGCATTAGAGCTGCACAATTAATTGTATTAAAATCGCGATCTCGATCTACCCCCCCCCCCCCGCGATCTTCATCAGACATTACCGCGATTTTTAGTGCAGATAATGGGGTCCGACTTGCAGGGCGACTCAGCGCGACTTGACTGTAACAAAAGTCAATGCAAGTCGCCTGAAGTCTTTTCTAAGTCGGAGCGACCTGAGTCTCTGGGGACACTGCCAAGTCTGGGCAGAGAGCCAAGTTCTGAGTTATGCTGATAAAGACACTAGAAGAGATACAAAGTAACTACTTGAAAGGAATGAACTCCCATGTATAGAAGATGTTCAGTTTAACCATTTAAAGACTAAATATTTTCTGATTTTGCTGCTTACAAATAAAAATCCAGTATTTTGTGCTAGAAAATGACTTAGAACCCCCAAACATTATATTTTTTTTAGCAGAGACCCTAGAGAATAAGATGGCAGTTGTTGCAATATTTTATGTCACACGGTATTTGCGCAGCAGTCTTTTCAAACTCAATTTTTTTGGAAAAATGACCCTTTCAAAAAACTAAACAGTGAAGTTAGCCCAATTTGTTTGTATATGTAATGTTACGCCGCGAGAATCATGATCTTTATTCTAAGCAAAAAAATCCTGATTCTCATTTTGGCCAGAATCGTGCAGCTCTAGTAGGCATTGGTCTATGAGCTCCAAGCAGTTTAAAGGGCCAGCAACAAAGGATCAAAATAAGATTGATTGTTGAAAAAAATGACAATGAAGCTTTCTCCACCCAAAAGTGGAAGTTCCACTTTAAGGCCTCCTCCCCAGCTCTTGTTTGTGAAATGGGGAGGAGGGAGGGAGCGGGTACCTGATTTTGACAAGTACCCGCTCCCACTTCCTCTTTGATGGCTTTAGGTGATTGGAAGCGGCTGCGAGGTGACGGCGGTTTGCGATATCGAGCCAAGTTGCTGCCGTCAATCCACGGTGGGCGGTCGGCAACTGGCTAAAGTAACATTGTGACATATTGCAAAAAATGGCCTGGTCATAAGGGAGGTAACCCTTCCAGAGAGGAAGTGGTTAAAGCAGGAAGTTAAAAATATTGTTTTTTTATATTAAGTCTTTTTTTCATTTATATAATAAGAAACCCAGTGGTGATCAAATACTTCGAAAAGAAAGCTCTCTTTGCGTAAAAGTAATTTTGCTTTGGCCGGGAATCAAACCCGGGTCAATTGATTGGAAGGCAGCTATGCTCACCACTATACCACCAACGCTATAGGGTAGATTCTGTTTGCACATTCAGTCATATCATTCTTATTCTATCCCTTTGTTTACTAAAGCATTGCATATACTGTTGGTGCTATATAAATGGGCTCTCACCATTGTAAGAAATATGCTGCTATACTGCAGGGCTGATTTGTGATGTTCTAACAACTTCTCCAATGGTGCACTTTTTTTTTCTTTTCTCACGCACATTAAAATGTGAAAATAATAATTGAAAATAAACTCTAACATGCTAGTGATTACAAAAAATGTTTGCAGGAAAACAAATGCAGGTCAACTGCTTTAAAGGCAGCTTTGCTCACCATTGTTTCACCAACACTACATGGAAGAAACCATTCTAACTACAGCAATGCTATGTAGAAGAGTATTGATTCATACTACCAAGTAAGTACTTGCAGGAATGAGCCAACAGTTTGCATCAAACTTTGGCTGTTCAGACAAATGCCCAAACATTTGCCCATTTGGCTAATATATTGCTATTGTGGTAAATGCATAGTTACATTGAAACTGAACTGATATAACTATGTGAAAATGCATTATGGTGCCTGTCTTGTTGTGAGTCATTTCTTTCACATGATTACTCCAGTTTAAAAAGGAAATAAAACAAAATAGAACAAATGTGCATAAAAATAATCTTGTTTGGTTTCTAGTTTTGTTGATAAAACTGTCCTTCCAGCCGGAATTGAATCAGCGACCTAAGGATTCCTGCATGTTTTTTTCCTCTACAGTCCTCCGCTCTACTAGCTGAGCTATCAAAGGAGGTGAGCAACCAGCAGGTGTCACTGCAATTTGTTTGAAATATCTTTGTATCAACCAATTGACTACTGGATATTTTACCTGCTTCCTACCCAGGCCAATTTTCAGCACTGTCGCATTTTGAATGACAATTGCGCGGTCATGCTACACTGTACCCAAACAAAATTTTTATCACTTTTTTTTCACACAAATAGAGCTTTCCTTTGATGGTATTTATTCAACACCGGGTTTTTAATTTTTTGCAAAATAAATGAAAAAAGACTGACAATTTTGAAAGAAACCCCAAACTTTTTCATATTGAAAAAATGTGCCAGGTTTAGCAACACATAGAAGTGGAACCTACATCCTATCAAATTAGAAAGGAGAATGAATAGAGGCTATTGTGGACTCATAGTACCGTACAAAGGCTTGACATACACAAGATAAGTATAAAAATAGATTTTATTCCAACACACCTAGGCGATCCTAGACGATTTGCGATCCGACTTGTGTCGCCCCAATTCGCCTTAAATCGCCTGACATCAGAAATCCCATTGGAATGAATGGAGCCGTCTTAATATGCACTACTCAAGTCACTCCGACTCCAAGGCGATTTCAAAAAAGGTTCCCGTACTTTTTCACCTCGACTTCTAGGCGATTTGAGCCCATAGAAGTCAATGGAAGTCGCTTCCAAGTTGGATCGCCGTCTATAAAGAAGCGACTTTACAGGAGAAAGAAAATAATTTTTTAAGGCAAACCCCCTGCCTCTCTTCTCTGATTGGCCACAGGCAAAGTCGCCTGGCATGGAGGTCGCTTCAGGTCGCATTCTAATGCCCAAAGTAGCTCTGATGTCTCTTTCAAATCCCTTTCGAATCGCTTTCAAATTGCTTTCGAACCGCTTTCATATCCCCTAGCAAAGTCGGATCACCTAGGTGTGAACTGAGCCTAAAACATACAGACATCTAAAAAGTAGACACAGTAGCCTGTGTCCTAGACATTCAGCTCTATAGAATTACAGATGAAATGACCATTGGAAGATAACCATTGTCAACTTTGGCATATACCATCTGTTTATTAGGCGCTCAACATGTTTCGAGGAAATATCACCGCTTCTTCAGGAACTTATTATATGATATTATAGAGCAATCATCACATTTAATGCTATAATGGATGGTAAAGAAGAGGAAATAATTAATTACACCATTTTTAGAAATTGTAGAATAGGATACAAATATAGTGAGATCCCATGCACACTGTCTTACCCGTGACGAGGTCAAAAAGCTTAGACCCAAGAAGTACAGGTCTGTCCCGGTGAATGCAGGAACCCCACAATAAAATAGTGAAAATAATAATATATTAAGATAGTGTACACACTTGTAAAACATAGACGGTGTTCACAGATATGTATATTATGACACTCATCTGAGTTAGGACCTCTTTTGTATCCTATCCTACAATTTCTAAAAATGGTGTAATTAATTATTTTCCTCTTCTTTACCTTCCATTATAGCATTAAATGTGATGATTCAGGTAAATAACCGGCATTGATATGTAAATAGCGATGACATTGATATGTAAATAAAGGCAGCATTCATATGAATATCATGCCCCCCCTGAGGTCATATACACCATCAACTATGTTAAATGCTGCCCACTGGAGAGACAAAGGGGAATGCTTGAAAGTCCTGCCTGCACTGTGGTAAGAGGCACCAGGGGGCTGAGGGGGGCTAGAGCCCCGAGTGGTCCCCCCGAAAAGCCCCGGGTCTCAGGGCAGTCTAACTCCATTATTAGCCTCGAGCCTCGAACAGCCATCAACAAAATAGACTGACACAGCGGTGCCTATGATGGACGTCACCACACTGATACAATCCCACTAGCGTGGGACGTGTAACATCCATGAGGCACCGCTGCAACCAAAATGAGTAACACTGCAGGGCGGTTATGATGGACGGCACACTTGGCCAATCTCGTGCTACCGAGGGACGTGTGACGTGCATGGGAGATATGGACTGGCTGTGCTTGGCGCCCCACTCTCGCCACTGAGCCACAGAGACAGGCTGGCTTAATCAACACTGAAAGGAGCTGCTCAGTGGAGGTACAGTCACTGGTGTGTAGACCCCTGCCCTGCCCATTTTTCATCTCTGCTGGCTGCTGGGAGTTGTAGTCCATCCATCCTTTCGCCCCCTCTGGCCCTCTCTCTCTCCCAGGGAGAGAAAGGGACAGGGGGAGAGAGAGCACAGAGGGACTACAACTCCCATCACATTAATGAGAGAGGGAAGAGGGAGGACAGAGGGACTACAATTCCCAGCAGGTCAGAAAGAGAAGGGGAAGGGGAGAAATAAACATAAATACATTTTATAGACAGCAATTCGCACTACGCTGCCATTCTGCAGCAGTAAATGTAAGCAAGCCGGTCCGGAACCGGTTAAAGTAATACAGTGTTGTATCACAAAAAATGTCCTGGTCAGGAAGGGGGTAAATCCTTCCGGGGCTGAAGTGTTTAAAGTGCACTATTAGATAGCCACTTGTAGACCACCTGTTCGCAGTACATTGCATTTTGAAGCCACTGCTGGATGAGACTGGGGATCACATGACCAGACCGGAGCAGGCTGATAATGGGTAAGTATATACATCTTTTTGTATATACCCCAAAAACAGATTTGGGCTTTACTTACATATTATCCACTCAGCCACAGCAACCAAACAGAGGTTGGTACAGATCTTACTTTATTTTATGTCTTCCTTTGGATTTCACATTAGCTTTCAACGTTAGGGTAAAAAAAAGAGGGTACATGTAAAGGAAGGTCCCACCGAGATTTGAACTCGGATCGCTGGATTCAGAGTCCAGAGTGCTAACCATTACACCATGGAACCCACAACAAGCAGAGATGCCAGAGGATGATATCCAGCGATGCCAGAGGATGATATCCAGCGATGCCAGAGGATGATATTCAGCGATGCCAGAGGATGACATCCAAGTACTTCAGAGGATGACATCCAAGTACTCCAGAGGATGACATCTGAATACTCCAGAGGATGACACCTGAATACTCCAGAGGATGACATCTGAGTACTCCAGAGGATGACATCTGAGTACTCCAGAGGATGACATCTGAATACTCCAGAGGATGACATCTGAGTACTCCAGAGGATGACATCTGAGTACTCCAGAGGAGGACATCTGAGTACTCCAGAGGATGACATCTGAATACTCCAGAGGATGACATCTGAGTACTCCAGAGGATGACATCTGAATACTCCAGAGGATGACATCTGAGTACTCCAGAGGATGATATCTGAGTACTCCAGAGGATGACATCGGAATACTCCAGAGGATGACGTCTGAGTACTCCAGAGGATGACATCTGAATACTCCAGAGGATGACATCTGAGTACTCCAGAGGATGACATCTGAATACTCCAGAGGATGACATCTGAATACTCCAGAGGATGACATCTGAGTACTCCAGAGGATGACATCTGAGTACTCCAGAGGAGGACATCTGAGTACTCCAGAGAATGACATCTGGATACTCCAGAGGATGACATCTGAGTACTCCAGAGGATGACATCTGAATACTCCAGAGGATGACATCTGAGTACTCCAGAGGATGACATCTGAGTACTCCAGAGGATGACATCGGAATACTCCAGAGGATGACGTCTGAGTACTCCAGAGGATGACATCTGAATACTCCAGAGGATGACATCTGAGTACTCCAGAGGATGATATCTGAGTACTCCAGAGGATGACATCTGTGTACTCCAGAGGCTGACATTGGAATACTCCAGAGGATGACATCTGAGTACTCCAGAGGAGGACATCTGTGTACTCCAGAGGATGACATCTGAGTACTTCAGAGGATGACATCTGAGTACTCCAGAGGATGACATTGGAATACTCCAGAGGAGGACATCTGAGTACTCCAGAGGAGGACATCTGTGTACTCCAGAGGATGACATCTGTGTACTTCAGAGGATGATATCTGAATACTCCAAAGGATGACATCTGAGTACTTCAGAAGATGACATCTGAGTACTCCAGAGGATGACATCTGAATACTCCAGAGGAGGACATCTGAATACTTCAGAGGACTATATGGACTTCTATGAGGTTGTGGAGGGAGTATAGGCAAATCACATAATTATATGGTGTATTACAGGTGTTTTAGCAGTCAAAATTGTTATAGCAGATATTCAGAACAGAGCGAGTTTAATTTTTAAAAAACAAATGCTGATAGCTATTTGGTATGCATACAGGTTTAACTGTGGAGTAAACCAACCCCAGTGATGGCCACTTCTGTTACAGAAAGAGTAAGAATAAAGAACCTACTGGCAGAATCAATAGGCAATAAAACTGTGTTAACACTATTGACAGACTGCAATAGCTCCCCATACAGAGAGTAGCAATGTGGTTGTTTTTTTTCTCCCTGCAAAAGCAGCACATATTACACATATTGCTAGGCACACAGTTACCCCCTTGATTTTCCCAAATATGAAACCCTTCCCAGCCAGTGTCATTAGTACAGTGATAGTGTATAGTATCAGCACTGATCACTGTATTAGTGTCATTGATGAAGTCAGTGTCAGTTAGTAATTTCCCACCCAGTGTCAGTTAGTGTCAGATTGCCTGCTACACTATCACAGTCCCACTATAAGTCACTGATCACCACCATTACTAGCATAAAAATAAATTAACAACAGAAAGGAAAGCAGTGTCTCTTTACTTGTTAATCAGGTTTACTGCTCATCTTATTTTTGCATAATGTACACGTATAATCAAGCAAGAGTTACAGGTTATGTGCTATATTGCTGTACCCATACCGTACTGCGTTCGTGGTTATACCTATCTATCTTTTTTTTATGTTTGTACTTCCGACTTACTTGGATTTACTAATTTGAAATAAAAAATGTTTGGGGAAAAAAATAAACAAAAATTCCAGTATATATGCCATCATTTACAGATGCTATAACTTTCATGCAAACCAATCAATATACACTTATTGGGATGTTTGATTTAAATGTTTTTATTGGATAAAACAGAAAGTTAAATATATATATATATATAGTTTTACTATTCATTCCTTTTTCAGCCATATAATAAAAAACCCATTGGTGATGACATACTACAAAAAGAAAGGTCTATTTGTGTAAAAAAGCATTTTGCGTTGGCCGGGAATCGAACCCGGGTCAACTGCTTGGAAGGCAGCTATGCTCACCACTATACCACCAACGCTGCTTGAAATGCATATTTAGAACAGTGCATTTTTAGAACACTGATTGCTGTATAAATGTCACTGGTCCTAAAAAAGTGTCAAATAGATTGATGTTATGGCTATACAGGAAGGTGGAGTGCCGGAAGTAAGGAATTTGCCATTTACAGAGCCACCTGAATAGAGTACCTGTTCCACCTGTGCAAATCAGATAGGGGAGGATATTTAAAGTAATTGTTGCCGGCCGTGTGGAGTGTCACAGCTGAAGTCCATTGACGAAACGCGTCTGGCACATCCACACGGCACCTGATTTTACATGCAAACAGGGACGGCTGCATCCATCCTGCAGGTCGGGGGAAACAGCGGTCGGAGAGAAAGAGGGCAGTGTTTTTGGCACCATCTGATCTCTGGCACTTCATTGATCCACTGTTATTTGCATTTTTGATTTCTTGCAAGTACCCTAATATAGGGGGAGTTTTTAGATGTGCAATACATTTTTCAGTTTTAAAAAAAGATAATGCACTATGTGGAGCTGTCCTTTTTTTTCCTTCCCTTAAACGGATTTTTGAGACGATTTTCTGGGATCCACTCAGAAAGATCGTATTTCACTGTGTGAGGTGGTAATAGACCGTGGTGGGAGAGACGATTGAATCGAACCGACCAGACTACCACAGCAGCGCTGACAGGAGAGATCCAGGATATTTTTGTGGAGAGCCTTTTGTGGCAGACAAGCGAAGTGGCCGAACACGAGAGTGTGAGGCAAATAACTCTGGTGAGTAAGATTCCTGGTGGGAGATTGTGAAGATCTGATTGTGTATGCTCTATATGAAGATCTATTGGGAGCTCTAATTACAGCCCTGGGAACTCCATATATGAAGGACATTGGAACTGATCTTTTTAGCGCTACATGTTATCACATATATATGGGACATGTTATATATATATATATATATAGTTTTACTATTCATTCTTTTTTCAGCCATATAATAAAAAACCCATTGGTGATGACATACTACAAAAAGAAAGGTCTATTTGTGTAAAAAAAGCATTTTGCGTTGGCCGGGAATCGAACCCGGGTCAACTGCTTGGAAGGCAGCTATGCTCACCACTATACCACCAACGCTCCTTGAAATGCATTTTCAGAACAGTGCATTTTTAGAACACTGATTGCTGTATAACTGTCACTGGTCCTAAAAAAGTGTCAAATGTATCTGTCCACTGCAATGTTGCAGTCCTTGTAAGAACTGCAGATCACCGCCATTACTAGTAAAAACAATAAAAAAAAAAAAAATTATATAAAATGCAAATACCGCGCTAAAAGTAACAACCCATGCTACAGGTGCTAAAACACAATCGTGCAAGAACCCAATTGTGCAAATAGAAAAAAACATACAATATATAATATAACATAAATGTGAATATTAAATAAATAAATAATCACACAGCTGCTGCTTTAAATAAAAAATCAAAGATAAAGTCAACACTCGTGTAGTAAGTCCAGTGTTAGCAGCGCTTCCAGACTAATATGGTAGATTACAAAGTAACTAATGATATTAAGGCCTCATACACACGGGCGTATCTAAAAAAATAAACAAAACGTCGGGTCCGACGTCAAGGAAAAAAAGTCGACGTTTTTCAGCGTTATGCATTGGCGTTTTTGAGCGATAAAAAAATCTATGCGGGCACACATACTCCGGAATTATAGTAATCAATGAAACATTAGATGGTATAATCAGACCTTCGCGACGATTGTGACCTGAATGATGTGCTCACAACTGAAATAGAAACTAAAAAATAAATTTCGTCGTCGACACACTAATAAATAAATAAATTATAAGTGTAAATACAATATAATATATAACATACAAAAAAAGATAAACGTGTTAACCCAAGAACGTGCTAACACAAAATCGTGGACATCGTACCCAACAATGAAAATCGCGCCATAAACGTAAAATATATTAAAAAAAAAAAAAATAACAAAAATGATCATTACCGCCACTAGACGTCAAGAATG
>BLSH010010903.1:0-21377 GCA_018402905.1 Glandirana rugosa | reverse complement strand
GGTAAAAATTGGAGGCTCACCAGAAATATGGATACACAACGCCTTTGGGTATATCTGTGGGGAACTCAGCATAGGACCATCACACCCAGAATGTATGCTTCCAATCCAACACTGCAGGAGCACTCAAGCCAGCTTGTGTATAATCGCAATCCAGGAGTGCCTCCAATTTTTACCTTTTTGCACGTGGTGAACAGAGGTGGAGGACACTGATTGAAGATTATTCACATAAGTTTAAGAAGTTTTGATTCCAGCACGGGCAATTTATTTTTCCTGTCACTGGCACTTTTCCACTGAACTTTTAATATCATTAGTTACTTTGTAATCTACCATATTACTCTGGAAGCGCTGCTAACACTGGACTTACTACACGAGTGTTGACTTTATCAATAAAAAAATAAAAATGCCATAAATCTATCCCTTATTTTGTAGACGCTATAACTTTTGCGCAAACCAATCAATATACGGTTATTGCGATTTATTTTACCAAAAATAAGTAGAAGAATACATATCAGTTTAAACTGATGAAGAAATGTGTTTTTTTTTTACTTTTTTTGGATATTTATTGTAGCAAAAGGTAAAAAATATTGTTTTTCAAAATTGTCACTTTTTTTTGTTTATAGCACAAAAAATAAAAATCACAGAGGTAATCAAATACCACCAAATGAAAGCTATATTTTTTTGGGAGAAAAGAACATCAATTTTGTTTGGGTACAGCGTCACACGACCGCGCAATTGTCAGTTAAAGCGACGCAGTGCCGTATCGCAAAAAATGGCCTAGTCAGGAAGTGGTTAAATTCTTCCGGAGCTGAAGTGGTTAAAGGAGTTGTAAAGGCAGAAGGTTTTTTATCTTAATGCATTCTATGTGTAGCAGCCTCACCAGCACCCACTAATTACTTACCTGAGCCCCTTCTCTCTCCAGCAATGTCCACGATCCCCTTAGCTGTCCAGGACACTCCTCCTGATTGGAAGAGACACAGCAGCGGTGCCATTGGCTCCCGCGGCTGTCAATCAAAGTCAGTCAGCCAATCAGGGGAGAGAGGGGGCACTGTGTCTGAATGGATACACAGAGCTCTGACTTGGCTCGGGTGCCCCCATAGCAAGCTGCTGGCTGAGGAGGCACTCAATAGGAGCGAGGGGCCAGGAGAGCAGATGAGGGACCCGAGAAGAGAAGGATCTGTCCTGCTCTGTGCAAAACCAACTGCACAGAGGAGGTAAGTATAACATGTTTGTTAATTAAAAAACAAAAAAAAAGCCTTTACAATCATTAAAGCGGAGTTCCACCCAAAAGTGGAACTTCTGCTTTAAGTAATGGTGACCCCCTGACATGCCACAATTGGCATGTCATTTTTTTTGGGGGGGGCGGGTACCTAGTTTTTATAGGAAGGGGAGAAATAAACAGAAATACATTTTATAGACAGCAATTCGCACTACGCTGCCACTCTGCAGCAGTAAATGTAAGCAAGCCGGTCTGGAATCGGTTAAAGAAATACAGTGCCGTATCGCAAAAAATTTCCTGGTCAGAAAGGGGGTAAATCCTTCCGGGGCTGAAGTGTTTAAAGTGCACTATTAGATAGCCACTTGTAGACCACCTGTTTGCAATACATTGCAAAATGCTGCTATGTCGCTGCCTACTTCTGGGTTTAGAGCACACGCATGCGCGGCCTCCTGCTGGCTTTAGCAGGTGTTGTTGAGTGCCTTCTTCTGAAGCCACTGCTGGATGAGACTGGGGATCACATGACCAGACCAGAGCAGGCTGATAACGGGTAAGTATATACATCTTTTTGTATATACCCGTAAAATAGATTTGGGCTTTACTTACATATTATCCACTCAGCCACAGCAACCAAACAGAGGTTGGTACAGATCTTACTTTATTTTATGTATTCCCTTGGATTTCACATTAGCGTAAATGTAAACGAAGGTCCCACCGAGATTTGAACTCAGATCGCTGGATTCAAAGTCCAGAGTGCTAACCATTACACCATGGAACCCTTGACATCCAGGTACTTCAGAGGATGATATCTGAGTACTCCAGAGGATGACATCTGAATACTCCAGAGGATGATAACTGAGTACTCCAGAGGATGACAACTGAGTACTCCAGAAGATGATATCTGAGTACTCCAGAGGATTACACCTGAGTACTCCAGAAGATGACATCTAAATACTCCAGAGGATGACATCTGAGTACTCCAGAGGATGACATCTGAATACTCCAGAGGATGACATCTGAATACTCCAGAGGATGACATCTGAATACTCCAGAGGATGACATCTGAATACTCCAGAGGATGATACCTGAGTACTCCAGAAGATGTCATCTGAATGCTCCAGAGGATGACATCTGAGTACTCCAGAGGATGACATCTGAATATTCCAGAGGAGGACATCTGAGTACTCCAGAGGATGACATCGAAATACTCCAGAGGATGACATCTGAGTACTCCAGATGATGACATCAGAATACTCCAGAGGAGGACATCTGAGTACTCCAGAGGTTGACATTGGAATACTCCAGAGGATGACATCTGAGTACTCCAGAGGATGACGTCGGAATACTCCAGAGGATGATACTTGAGTACTCCAGAAGATGTCATCTGAATGCTCCAGAGGACACCTGAGTACTCCAGAGGAGGACATCTGAGTACTCCAGAGGATGACATTGGAATACTCCAGAAGATGACATATGAGTACTCCAGAGGATGACACCTGAATACTCCAGAGGATGACATCTGAGTACTCCAAAGGATGACATCTGAATACTCCAGAGGATGACATCTGAGTACTCCAGAGGATGACATTGGAATACTCCAGAGGAGGACATCTGAATACTTCAGAGGACTATATGGACTTCTATGAGGTTGTGGAGGGAGTGTAGGCAAATCACATAATTATATGGTGTATTACAGGTGTTTTAGCAGTCAAAATTGTTATAGCAGATATTCAGAACAGAGCGAGTTTACTTTTAAAAAAAAATGTGCTGATAGCTATTTGGTATGTATACAGGTTTAACTGTGGAGTAAACCGACCCAGTGATGGCCACTTCTGTTACAGAAAGAGGAAGAATAAAGAACCTACTGGCAGAATCAATAGGCAATAAAACTGTGTTAACACTATTGACAGACTGCAATAGCTCCCCATACAGAGAGTAGCAATGTGGTTGTTTTTTTTTCTCCCTGCAAAAGCAGCACATATTACACATATTGCTAGGCACACAGTTACCCCCTTGATTTTCCCAAATATGAAACCCTTCCCAGCCAGTGTCATTAGTACAGTGATAGTGTATAGTATCAGCACTGATCACTGTATTAGTGTCATTGATGAAGTTAGTGTCAGTTAGTAATTTCCCACCCAGTGTCAGTTAGTGTCAGATTGCCTGCTACACTATCACAGTCCCACTATAAGTCACTGATCACCACCATTACTAGCATAAAAATAAATTAACAACAGAAAGGAAAGCAGTGTCTCTTCGCTTGTTAATCAGGTTTACTGCTCATCTTATTTTTGCATATTGTACATGTATAATCAAGCAAGAGTTACAGGTTATGTGTTATATTGCTGTACCCATACCGTGCTGCGTTCGCGGTTATACCTATCTATCTTTTTTTATGTTTGTACTTCCGACTTACTTGGATTTACTAATTTCAAATAAAAAAATGTTTGGGAAAAAAAAAATAAACAAAAATTCCAGTATATATGCCATCATTTACAGATGCTATAACTTTCATGCAAACCAACCAATATACACTTATTGGGATGTTTGATTTAAATGTTTTTATTGGATAAACAGAAAGTTAAATATATATATATATATAGTTTTACTATTCATTCTTATTTCAGTCATATAATAAAAAACCCATTGGTGATGACATACTACAAAAAGAAAGGTCTATTTGTGTAAAAAAGCATTTTGCGTTGGCCGGGAACCACTATACCACCAACGCTCCTTGAAATGTATATTTAGAACAGTGCATTTTTAGAACACTGATTGCTGTATAAATGTCACTGGTCCCAAAAAAGTGTCAAAAGTATCCGATCTGTCCACTGCAATGTTGCAGTCCTGATAAGAACTGCAGATCACCGCCATTACTAGTAAAAACAATAAACAAAAATGCCATAAATCTATTTATTTTACCAAAAATATGTAGAAGAATACATATCAGTTTAAACTGATGAAGAAATGTGTTTTTTTTTTACTTTTTTTGGATATTTATTATAGCAAAAGGTAAAAAATATTGTTTTTCAAAATTGTCACTCTTTTTTTGTTTATAGCACAAAACATAAAAACCACAGAGGTGATCAAATACCACCAAAAGAAAGCCATATTTTTTCGGGAAAAAAGAACATCAATTTTGTTTGGGTACAGCGTCACAGGACCGCGCAATTGTCAGTTAAAGCGACGCAGTGCCGTATCACAAAAAATGGCCTAGTCAGGAAGTGGTTAAATTCTTCCGGAGCTGAAGTGGTTAAAGGAGTTGTAAAGGCAGAAGGTTTTTTATCTTAATGCATTCTATGTGTAGCAGCCTCACCAGCACCCACTAATTACTTACCTGAGCCCCTTCTCTCTCCAGCAATGTCCACGATCCCCTCAGCTGTCCAGGACACTCCTCTTGATTGGAAGAGACACAGCAGCGGTGACATTGGCTCCTGCGGCTGTCAATCAAAGTCAGTCAGCCAACCAGGGGAGAGAGGGGGCACTGTGTCTGAATGGATACACAGAGCTCTTAATCGGCTCGGGTGCCCCCATAGCAAGCTGCTGGCTGAGGAGGCACTCGATAGGAAGGAAGGGCCAGGAGAGCAGAGGAGGGACCCGGGAAGAGAAGGATCTGTCCTGCTCTGTGCAAAACCAACTGCACAGAGGAGGTAAGTATAACATGTTTGTTAATTTAAAAAGAAAAACAAGCCTTTACAATCATTAAAGCGGAATTCCACCCAAAAGTGGAACTTCTGCTTTAAGTAATGGTGACCCCCTGACATGCCACAATTGGCATGTCATTTTTTTTTGGGGGGGCGGGCGGGTACCTTGTTTTTATAGGAAGGGGAGAAATAAACAGAAATACATTTTATAGACAGCAATTCGCACTACACTGCCACTCTGCAGCAGTAAATGTAAGCAAGCCGGTCCGGAACTGGTTAAAGTAATACAGTGCCGTATCGCAAAAAATGTCCTTGGTCAGAAAGGGGGTAAATCCTTCCGGGGCTGAAGTGTTTAAAGTGCACTATTAGATAGCCACTTGTAGACCACCTGTTTGCAGTACATTGCAAAATGCTGCTATGTCGCTGCCTACTTCTGGGTTTAGAGCACACGCATGCGTGGCCTCCTGCTGGCTTTAGCAGGTGTTGTTGAGTGCTTTCTTCTGAAGCCACTGCTGGATGAGACTGGGGATCACATGACCAGACCAGAGCAGGCTGATAACGGGTAAGTATATACCCGTAAAACAGATTTGGGCTGTACTTACATATTATCCACTCAGCCAGAGCAACCAAACAGAGGTTGGTACAGATCTTACTTTATTTTATGTCTTCCTTTGGATTTCACTTTAGCTTTCAACATTAGGGTAAATGTAAATGAAAGTCCCACTGAGATTTGAACTCAGATTGCTGGATTCAAAGTCCAGAGTGTTAACCATTACACCATGGAACCAATAACATCCAAGCACTCCAGAGGATAACATCCAAGCACTCCAGAGGATGACATCCAAGCACTCCAGAGGATGACATCCAAGCACTCCAGAGGATGACATCCAAGCACTCCAGAGGATGACATCCAAGCACTCCAGAGGATGACATCTGAGTACTTCAGAAGATGATATCTGAGTAGTCCAGAGGATGACATCTGAATACGCCAGAGGATGACATCTGAGTACTCCAGAGGATGACATCTGAGTACTTCAGAAGATGATATCTGAGTAGTCCAGAGGATGACATCTGAATACGCCAGATGATGACATCTGAGTACTCCAGAGGATGACATCTGAGTACTCCAGAGGATGACATCTGAGTACTCCAGAGGATGACATCTGCATACTCCAAAGGATGATATCTGAGTACTCCAGAGGATGACATCTGAGTACTCCAGAGGATGACATCTGCATACTCCAAAGGATGACATCTGAGTACTCCAAAGGATGACATCTGAGTACTCCAGAGGATGACATCTGAGTACTTCAGAAGATGATATCTGAGTAGTCCAGAGGATGACATCTGAATACGCCAGAGGATGACATCTGAGTACTCCAGAGGATGACATCTGAATACTCCAGAGGATGACAACTGAGTACTCCAGAAGATGATATCTGAGTACTCCAGAGGATGACATCTGAGTACTCCAGAGGATGACATCTGCGTACTCCAGAGGATGACATCTGAATACTCCAGAGGATGCCAGAGCAACCAAACAGAGGTTGGTACAGATCTTACTTTATTTTATGTCTTCCTTTGGATTTCACTTTAGCTTTCAACATTAGGGTAAATGTAAATGAAAGTCCCACTGAGATTTGAACTCAGATTGCTGGATTCAAAGTCCAGAGTGCTAACCATTACACCATGGAACCGATGACATCCAAGCACTCCAGAGGATGACATCCAAGCACTCCAGAGGATGACATCCAAGCACTCCAGAGGATGACATCCAAGCACTCCAGAGGATGACATCCAAGCACTCCAGAGGATGACATCCAAGCACTCCAGAGGATGACATCCAAGCACTTCAGAGGATGACATCCAAGCACTCCAGAGGATGACATCTGAGTACTTCAGAAGATGATATCTGAGTAGTCCAGAGGATGACATCTGAATATGCCAGAGGATGACATCTGAGTACTCCAGAAGATGACATCTGAGTACTTCAGAAGATGATATCTGAGTAGTCCAGAGGATGACATCTGAATACGCCAGAGGATGACATCTGAGTACTCCAGAGGATGACATCTGAATACTCCAGAGGATGACAACTGAGTACTCCAGAAGATGATATCTGAGTACTCCAGAGGATGACATCTGAGTACTCCAGAGGATGACATCTGCGTACTCCAAAGGATGATATCTGAGTACTCCAGAGGATGACATCTGAGTACTCCAGAGGATGACATCTGCATACTCCAAAGGATGATATCTGAGTACTCCAGAGGATGACATCTGAATACTCCAGAGGATGACATCTGAGTTCTCCAGAGGATGACATCTGAGTACTCCAGAGAATGACATCTGAGTACTCCAGAGGATGACATCTGAGTACTCCAGAGGATGACATCGGAATACTCCAGAGGACGAAACCTGAGTACTCCAGAAGATTTCATCTGAATGCTCCAGAGGATGACATCTGAGTACTCCAGAGGATGACATCTGAATACTCCAGAGGAGGACATCTGAGTACTCCAGAGGATGACATTGGAATACTCCAGAGGATGACATCGGAATACTCCAGAGAATGACATCTGAGTACCCCAGAGGATGACATCTGAGTACTCCAGAGGATGACATCGGAATACTACAGAGGATGACATCTGAGTACTCCAGAGGATGACATCTGAGTACTCCAGAGGATGACATCGGAATACTACAGAGGATGACATCGGAATACTACAGAGGATGACATCGGAATACTACAGAGGATGACATCTGAATACTCCAGAGGATGACATCTGAATACTCCAGAGGAGGACATCTGAGTACTCCAGAGGATGACATCTGAGTGCTCCAGAGGAGGACATCTGAGTACTCCAGAGAATGACATCTGAATACTCCAGAGGAGGACATCGGAATACTCCAGAGGAGGACATCTGAGTACTCCAGAGGATGACATCTGAATACTCCAGAGGATGACATCTGAATACTTCAGAGGAGGACATCTGAGTACTCCAGAGGAGGACATCTGAGTACTCCAGAGAATGACATCTGAATACTCCAAAGGATGACATCTGAGTACTCTAGAGGATGACATCTAAATACTACAGAGGATGACATCTGATTACTTCAGAGGATCACATCTGAGTACTTCAGAGGATGATATGTGAGTACTTCAGAGGATGACATCTGAGTACTTCAGAGGATGACATCTGAGTACTTCAGAAGATGACATTTGAATACTCCAGAGGAGGATATCTGAGTACTTCAGATGGCTATAGGGACTTCTATGAGGTTGTGGAGGGAGTATAGGCAAATCATATAATTATAAAACAAATGCTGATAGCTATTTGTTATGTATATAGGTTTAACTGTGGAGTAAACCGACCCAGTTATGGTCACTTCTGTTACAGAAAGAGGAAGAATAAAGAACCTACTGGCAGAATCAATAGGCAATAAAACTGTGTTAACACTATTGGCAGACTGCAATAGCTCCCCATACAGAGAGTAGCAATGTGCTTGTTTTTTTTTTCTCCCTGCAAAAGCAGCACATATTACACACATTGCTAGGCACACAGTTACCCCCTTGATTTTCCCAAATATGAAACCCTTCCCAGCCAGTGCCATCAGTACAATGATAGTGTATAGTATCAGCACTGATCACTGTATTAGTGTCATTGATGAAGTCAGTGTCAGTTAGTAATTTCCCACCCAGTGTCGGTTAGTGTCAGATTCCCTGCTACACTATCACAGTCCCACTATAAGTCACTGATCAGCACCATTACTGGCATAAAAATAAATAAACAAAAATTCCAGTATATATGCCACCATTTACAGATGCTATAGCTTTCATGCAAACCAATCAATATACACTTATTGGGATGTTTGATTTAATTTTTTTTTACTGGATAAGCAGAAAGTTAAATATATATATATATATATATATATATATTGTTTTACTGTTCATTCTTTTTTCAACCATATAATAAAAAACCCATTGGTGATGACATATTACAAAAAGAAAGCTCTATTTGTGTAAAAATTATATTATGTCAGCTGAGAATTGAACCCAAGCCAGCTGCTTGAAAGGCAACTATGCCCACCACTATACCACCAATGCTCCAGAATGAGCAATACTTGCACACTCCTACTTGTTACAGAGAGTTGAAGTAAAATTTCAGCAAATTATAGCTGGTGTCTTTTTAGCTTAACTACTTGCTGACCACGCGCCATCGTTTTACGGCAGCAGGTCGGCTCGTTTCTGCGAATTGCCATCACTGTACGTCGGTCATGGGAACAGGTATAGTGGGCGCATGCCAGCTAGAGTTGCCACCTCATCCCATTGCTTGATCATCAGGATCAGTTAGTTCTGTCATGCCCCTGCCAGCCCAGCCCCCACACAATTAGAACACAGTGAGGGAACACAGTTAACCCCTAGATCGCCCCTACAGGTTAACCCTTTACTACCAGTGACATTTACACAGTAATCAGTGGTTATTTTTAGCTCTGATCGCTGTATAAATGTCATTGGTCGCAAAAAAAGTGTCAAAACCGTCCGATCTGTCCACCGCAATGTCGCAGTCCCGATAAAAATAGCAGATCACCGCCATTACTTGTAAAAACGCCATAAACCAAATTCTCATGGTTTGTTTTTGCGCAAACCAATCGATATAAGCCTATTGCGATTGTTTTTTACCAAAATATGTAGAAGAATATATATCAGCCTAAACTGAAGAATAATTTTTTTATATATTTTTTTTGAATATGTATTGTAGCAAAAAATAAAAAATATTGTTTTTGTTTTTCAGAATTGTCGCTCTTTTTTTGTTTATAGCGCAAAAAATAAAAACCGCAGAGGTGATCAAATAACGCCAAAAGAAAGCTCTATTTGTGGGAAAAAATGATGGCAATTTTGTTTGGGTACAAGTCGCACGACTGCGCAATGGTCAGTTAAAGCGAGGCAGTGCAAAAAGTGCTGTGCTCAGGAAGGGGGTAAATCCTTCTGGGGTTGAATTGGTTAATAAAGCAATGCATATACTGCATACAACATTGTAAGAAATATGCTGCTATACTGCAGGACTGCAGGACTGTTTTGTGATGTTTTAACTTCCGCTACGGAGCAATTTTTTTCGTTTCTCACCCACATTAAAATGTGAAAATAATATATGAAAATAATCTCTAATATTTTAGCGATGACAAAAAATGTTTTGCTTTTGCAGGAAAACAAATGCAGGTCAACTGCTTAAAGGGCAGCTTTGCTCACCATTGTATCACCAACACTACATGGAAGAAACCATTCTAACTACAGCAATGCTATGTAGAAGAGTATTGATTCATTACACTAATTAAAGAGGAAGTAAACTCTGATGGGTTTTACTTCCTCTTCGTTGCACTGAATTACCCTGCAATGTAAAAGCATAATAAGCTAGTATGCAATGCATACTAGCCTATTATGTGACACTTACCTGCATTGGAAGCCCACGCTGTCCCCATTCCATCTTCGCCCCTCTTCTTTCTGGGGCCGCGATCTCCAGCTCTCTGATTTGCTGGAGCCGCTTGACGTCACTCCCACGCATGCGCACGGAAACTGCCAATCGCGGCACAATGTCAGTGAAGGAATGGCACGGAGGCCGTTTTTTCACTGCACATGTGCCCGATGACGTGGGCACATCACAGTACACTGTATATCTCCTATACCGTGCAGGTTTGGGAGATGTGCAGTGGACCTACAGGTAAGCCTTATTTTAGGCTCACCTGTAGGTTATAGTGGTTGTCACAGGTTGACAACCACTTTAAGTACTTGCAGAAATGAGCCAACAGTTTGCACCAAACTTTGGCTGTTCAGAGGAATGCCCAAAGTTTTGCCCATTTGGCTAATAATATATTACAGTAAATGCATAGTTACATTGATCCAAGCTGAACCAATATAACTACATAAAATATACATTATGGTGCCTGTGGTTTTGTGAGTCATTTTTTTCACCTGATTACTTCAGTTTAAAAAAGGAAATAAAACAAAATATAACAAATGCACATAAAAATAATCTTGTTGATTTCCAGTTAAGTTGATAAAAGTGTCCTTCGAGCCGGAATTGAACCAGCGACCTAAGGATTCCTGCATGCTTTTCCTCTACAGTCCTCCGCTCTACCAGCTGAGCTATCGAAGGAACTGAGCATCCAGCAGGTGTCACTGTAATTTGTTGGAAATATGTTTTTATTTTATTTTTTATTTTTTTCATGTACTTATATAGCACTGTCAATTTATGCAGCACTTTACATATACATTGTACATTCACATCAGTCCCTACCCTCAAGGAGCTTACGATCCAAGGTCCCTAAATCACGTTCATACAGATACTAGGGCCAATTTAGACCGGAGCCAATTAACCTACCAGCATGTCTTTGGATTGTGGAAGGAAACCAGAGTACCTGGAGGAAACCCACGCAGCCACAGGGAGAACATCACTTTTATGCACTTTTACCTCCTTCCTACCCAGGCCAATTTTCAGTTTTCAGCATTGTCAACAGGGTCATGCTACACTGCACCCAAACAAAAATTGTATCTGTTTTTCACACCACTAGAGCTTTCTTTTGATAGTATTTAATCAATACTGGGTTTTTCATTTTTTGCTAAATAAATAATAACAGCCTGAAAATGTTGAAAAAAATTCAAATAACATTTTTTATAGTATGTTTTAACATTTTGCAAACAAGTAATGTTTCTCTTTCTCTGATGTAAACGGATGAGGCTGCACTGATGGGCACTGATAGGCTACACTAATGGGCACTGATGGGTATTGATGACCACTGATGGGCACTTATGAGGTAGCAGTGGTGGGCACTGATAGGCTGCACTGATGGGCACTGATGAGGTGACATTGATGGGAATTGATGAGCACTGATAGGCTGCGCTGATTTTCACTGATGAGGCAGCACTAGTGGGCACTGATAGGCAGCACTGATGGACATTGATGACTACTGATGGGCACTTATGAGGTGGCACTGATGAGTATTGATGACCACTGATTGGCATTGATGACACTGATAGGCTGCGCTGATTTTCACTGATGAGGTGGCACTAGGGTTGCCACATCTTCCCTTTAATCCAGGACACATACTAATTACACAGGTTCTGTGACTGATTAAGGTGTTAGTTAAACTCACTTGGTGCCTCATCTGCATTAAATTAGCCTCAGAACCTGTTTCATATGTGTCCTGGATTAAAGGGATGATGTGGCAACCCTAGGTGGCACTAGTGGACACTGATATAGGGTTGACACCTCAACACTTTAAACCCGAACACATATTAATTACCAGGTTCTGTGGCTGATTAAGGTGGTAATTAAACTCACTTGGTGCCTCATCTGCATTAAATTAGCCTCAGGACCTGGGTAATTCATATGTATTTGGGTTTAAAGGGATGAGGTGGCAACCCTACACTGATAGGCAGCACTGATGAGCACTGATAGGTGGCACTGATGAGCACCAATAGGGGGCACTGATGGGTGGCATTGATGGGCGCTGGTAGATGACACTTATGGGCGCTGACTTGCAGCACTGGTAGGCAAAGATTAGCAGCACTGGTGGGCACAGATTTGAAGCACTGGTCGACAAGGATTGGCAGCACTGGTGGGACTGCACTGATAATCAGTACACTCATAATCAGTGCCCTGATTATTAGTGTAGATGTCACTTTTACAGAGGCCAGTTATGGTCTGTCAGCATGAGCAAAGGAGTGCAGATAACCGGCATCTGTTTACCTCCGAGATCAGCTGTGATTGGACACAGCTGATCACGTGCTAAAGAGTCGCTGATTGGCTCTTTACCTCAATCTGTGTTCAGCAGCATCTGGAGGACACTACGATCGCAGAGTGCTGCCGTGTTGGGTGCAGAATGGCGGGCGCAATTTCAGGAAACCATCATATGAACTACATGACTGCACTGTAGCCGTCATTCAGCTATAGCTCGACAAGTGGTTAAAGTGCACTATTAGATAGCCACTTGTAGACCACCTGTTTGCAGTACATTGCAAAATGCTGCTATGTCGCTGCCTGCTTCTGGGTTTAGAGCACATGCATGCGTGGCCTCCTGCTGGCTTTAGCAGGTGTTTAGTGCTTTCTTCTGAAGCCACTGCTGGATGAGACTGGGGATCACATGACCAGACCGGAGCAGGCTGATAATGGGTAAGTATATACATCTTTTTGTATATACCCCAAAAGCAGATTTGGGCTTTACTTACATATTTTCCACTCAGCCACAGCAACCAAACAGAGGTTGGTACATTTCTTACTTTTTTAAGTCTTCCTTTGGATTTCACATTAAAATACCTTTAGTAATAAGCTCAAAGAATTTAACGTAAGAGTAAAAAAAAGTGCATACATGTAAAGGAAGGTCCCACCGAGATTTGAACTCGGATCGCTGGATTCAGAGTCCAGAGTGCTAACCATTACACCATGGAACCTCTTATGCTGATTTATAGTCCTGAGCATTATAGGGACTTCTATGAGGTTGTGGAAGGAGTGTATAGAAATCTCATTATTATACGGTGTATTACAGGTATTTCTTATCGGTCGAAATTGTTATAGCAGATATTCAGAAGAGAGTGAGTTTAATTTTTAAAAAACAAATTCTGACAGCTATTTAGTATGTATACAGGTTTAACTGTGGAGTAATCCAACCCCAGTGATGGTCCCTTCTGTTACAGAAAGTGGAAGAATAAAGGACCTACTGGCAGAATCAACAGGTAATAAAACTGCGTTAAAGCAATAATGTAACTGTAATGATGTTGATCAGCCAGTAGTGTATTTAGGTTTTGTGCTGCCCTAGGCCCGACTAAACTTGTGCACCCCCTTATTTAAATATGACCCACCCCTTCCTGTTAAGGCCACATGCTTTCCTGTTTAGGACACACCCTGTCATCTGTAAAGCACACCCCTTCCTCTTTAGGCTCCACCTTTTCCTCTTAGATCAAATGCAGGGTACTGCAGTTAAGCCTATTATCCAGTCCACAGAGACTGCAGGCATAGCACAAGGGATGGTCAGAGACTGCGGACATGGAAAAAGGAATGGTCAGAGACTGCGGGCATGGCACAAGGGATGGTCAGAAACTGCGGGCATGGCACAAGGGATGGTCAGAAACTGCGGGCATGGCACAAGGGATGGTCAGAGACTGCAGACATGGCACAAGAGATGGTCAGAGACTGGCACATGTAGAGTTGCCACCTCATCCCTTTAAATCCGACCACATATGAATTATACAGGTTCTCATGGTTAATTTATTGCAGATAAGGCACCAAGTGAGTTTATTTACCACCCTAATCACTCTGAGGACCTGTATAATTAATATGTGTTCGGGTTTAAAGGGATGAGGTGGCAACCCTAGGCACAAGTGATGATCAGATACTGGGGACATGACACAAGGGATGGTCAGAGACTGCGGGCATGGCACAAGTGATGATCAGATACTATGGGCATGGCATCGCAGGAAGTATACCCCTAGGTGAATGGGGCCAACCAACCTGCAACCATGTGCAGAGCACGCAGTTGTAACACTGTGATACTGCATTTAAGGGGACTAAAACAGGCATTGAGGAGGCAACATATTGCCTCTTCACTGCATATAAAATAAAATGCCTCTGAAAAGAGATCTGAGCATGGATTGCTTTTCAGAGGAGCGTCAGTCCTTGATGACATTGTGAACGAGCACTAAAAAGAGCAGTTGTGATTGTACAGGATTACGGGTAGGGTTGCCACCTCCTCGCCTTAAACCCAAATACATATGAATTACACAGGTTCTGTGGCAGATTAAGGTGGTAATTAAACACATTTGGTGCCTCATCTGCATTTAATTAGCTGCAGAACCTGTGTATTTCATATGTGTTCGGGTTTAAAGGGATAAGGTGGCAAGCCTAATTACGGCTCAAGAGTAACATACATACATATATTGCTGAGGGGGAATCAGAAAAGTGACACACGACAGTTGTCTTAGGAAGTGGGCAAAAATATAAATCAAGCTTTCCTGTGCCCAGCCACCACCACATTGCCAGCAACACCTGGGCACCACCACATTGCCAGCAACACCCAGGCACTACCAGGTTGCCAGCAACAGCAGGGCACCACCATGTTGCCAGCAACACCCTAGCATTACCATGTTGCCAGCAACACCCGGGCACCACCACATCGCCAGCATCACCCAGGCACCACCACAATGCCAGCAACACCAGGGCACCACCATTCGCCAACAGCACCCTGGTACCACCATGAAGCCAGCAACATCAGGGCACCACCACGTTGCCAGCAACACCTGGGCACCACCATGTTACCAGCGACACCCGGGCACCACCACTTCGCCAGCATCACCCAGGCACCATCACGATACCAGCAACACCAGGGCACCATCATGTTGCCAGCAGCACCCGGGCACCACCATGTTGCGAGCAACACCCGGGCACCACTATGTTGCCAGCAAGAACCGGGCACCACTATGTTGCCAGCAACACCCGGGCACCACCACGTCACCAGCAACACCTAAGCACCTGTATGCCACCTGTTAGACCCAGAGACATCTATACATTATCAAGCAATGGTAGCCTAGCCTGCATGTAACAGGGTACAGAGCAAGCTGTCCCTGCCTGTCACCTCTATGCTGTGCAGTCTTCTCAGCCTCACCTGGTGCCATCTGTGTTGGTGCTGACAGCTTCCTGACCAATCCTTTCAGCATCTTCTCTCCTCTCCTCCAGTAGATCTCACCATCGGGTCACCAATTGTGTCGATACACCGGCCCCACAAAGAGCCAGAAACTCCTCCTCCCACTAGACTCATACAGCGCGTCTAGGATCCTCGTCATCTGCCCGGACTTCCCGCTCATGCAGGCCCCTCCTCTGCCACTGCTAGCGGATTGGTGCAGGACCCGGATCACTGGAGGAGCTGCTCCTTCTGCTTGCCTCGATGAAGCTCACGATGTGCTGATCTACAGTTTAGGAGCGTCGTGCGGGCTGGGGAGGGTTTTTTACCTGCGGGAGGCAGCTGTTTTGCCGCCCCCCGCAAAGTGCCGCCGTAGGCCTGGGCCTTGTTGACCTAGGCCAAAATACAGCACTGCGAACAGCGGGACTGTGATATTGTGGCAAACAGTTTTGACACATTGTGGGAACCAGTGACACTAATACAGTGATCAGTGCTAAAAATATGCACTGTCACTGTACTAATGACACTGGCAGGGAATGGGGTTAAACATAAAAGGGTTAAATGTATGCCTAACCAGTGTTTGTGTGTTTACTGTATGCTGTTTTCACCAAGGGATGTGGTGGATTTTATTCAGTGCTATGCAGGGAAACAAAATCCAGCACATCCCTGTTGACAGGATGGAGAACTGCCTTGTCTACATAGGCAAAACTCTGTTCTGTGTCTCTCCTCACTGATCAGCGAGTGCCGGTGGACATTTATTGGCCAGCACATGATGATGACTACAGGAAGCTGAAGATGTCATTGTGACAAAACACATAGAGGCGGAGCTTCTGACATGCAACTTCCAACCATGTGGCTTTTGGTAATTGGAATGCATGTCGGCTCCTGGTTATGGCAGAGTGGCAGTGCAAGTTCCCTAAACAATTGTGGGCTATATTGGTGCCGATCGGGCACTTTTTATGTAAGAGGACAATTGTTTGTTTTATTGGTTTAGTCCTTAATTATGAAACCTACTGCTGATACTATGAGTATCATTTTCTCTTTGTGCTTCCTTTGCTATATGTGAGTAATCAATTGGAAAAGAAGGGTTCCACCAGCCTAGGTTGGCTGTTCCTGGCTATGTGAGGAATGATATCAAGTGCTTATTGACCACTTTTAACAAGGTGGTCACTGGTGGTCTGGTGAGTATTTAGCATCTTCACAGCTCACTGGGTGTCATTATATGGTGTGGAGTGAATCTTCAAACTGAAAGTGGCTCATGGACTTTTAGGTGGAGTGGATATTTTGAGGACTTATTGGTGTGGTGTCACTACATACATGTCTAATTGCTTATATTTGTTGCATTGGTAACTTGCCAACCTGCGCACACAGATATACTGCGGCAGGTCGACTGTCCTGCGCGAACTGACGTCGGTCCATGCATGCGCACATGAGGGTCCCGCGGACTCAATGTCTGCCGGCGACCCGCGATCGCTCTGTACAGAGGCAGAACAGGGATCTGCCTTTGTAAACAAGGAGGATCCCCATTCTGACAGGGGACATGTCAGAGATCTGCTGCTCCCAGTGATTGGGACTCGGGAGCAGTGATCTCTGTCATGTCCCTGCCAGCCCATTCCCCCTTACAGTTAGAACATGCCCAGGGAACAAAGTTAACCCCTTGATCGTCCCCCAGTGTTAACCCGTTCCCTGCCAGAGTTATTTTTACATTGATCAATGCATTTTTAGAACACTGATCAATGTAATAATGTCACTGGTTCACATTTTGGTATCATTTGGGGTCAGGTTTGTCCGCCGCAATGTCGCAGTCCCACTAAAAATCACAGATCGCTGCCATTACCAGTAAAAAATAAATAAACATCCATAAATCTATCCCGTGTTTTGTAGATGCGATAACTTTTGTGCAAACTAATCAATACATGCCTATTGCAATTTTTTTTTTACCAAAAATGCGTAGAAAAAAACATATTGGCCTAAACTGATGAATAAATTCGTTTTTTTTTTCATTTTTTTTTTTTGGATATGTATTATAACAGGAAGTAAAAAAATGTTTTTTTCAAAATTGTGGGCTTTTTTTGTTTATAGCACAAAAAATAAAAACCGCAGAGGTGATCAAATACCACCAAAAGAAAGCTCTATTTGTGGGAAAAAAAGGATGCCAATTTTGTTTGGAGCTGATATATATATATATATATTAGTGCAGCAATCCCACAAGTGCTGTGTGTGCCAATACTCATAAACACTACAGTTTGTGTCATAAATTGTGATGGTACTAAAGATATCTTCCAATAGCAAACATCAAAAAAACAAACAAATAGACAAAAATATATAATATGATAAAACAGTCAATTTTGTTTGGGTAAATCCGCGCAATTGTCAGCCTAAGTAATGCAGTGCCGTATCGCAAAAAGTGGCCTGGTCATTAATGGGGCAAATCCTTATGGGGCTGAAGTGGTTAATCATTAATATTTATTGATCATTCATTTTTGTCATTAGATATTTCGTTTTTTGGCGTGTTTATTAATTTATACCACATGATATATGAATTGTCACAATTTTTAATTAATTAATTTTTTCATTCAGCCTCGGTTCACACTGCTGCGATTCGCGAACCCTGCGAATTCACTGCGGGTTCCCGCATCGCATGTCTATGGGCGGCAGTTCACACTGCCATATGCGAACTGTGGGGAGTGTCAATACAATGTTAATGACACCCCCAAATCAGTACGCATATCGCACTGCGAACTGCAAACTCACACAGGAATCGGATCGCAAGGTGTGAACCACCATGCGATCCGATTCTGACCCTGCGAAAAAAAAAGGGTCCTGTGCGAGTTTGCTCCGATTGAGATGCAAATTCAGCCATACAATCTCTATGGCTGATTTTGCATCGCACAGAGATCGCATGTGGTTCACACTGCAGTGCGGTGCGAAATCATATGCGATCTCTGAGATCAGAGCAGTGTGAACCCAGCCTTAGAGTCATACAAGTTGGGTGGCAGCTTACTACTATTTATTTCACACATTTTTTGCTTGATATTTATTTATTCAGTGCACAGGTTTAGCAATATTCTATATTAAAATTTAACAAGTGAACATGGACAAAACCTTACTGGTTTCTAGTTAAGATAATAAAAATGTCCTTCGAGCCGGAATTGAACCAGCGACCTAAGGATTCCTGTGTGATTTTCCTCTACAGTCCTCCGCTCTACCAGCTGAGCTATCGAAGGAGCTGAACGGCCAGTTGATGTCACTGCTTACATAATTAAGTTATTATAAATATATATGTATTAACCACTTCAGCTTTGGAAACTTGTACTCCCTTAATGACCAGGCCATTTTTTGCGATACGGCACTGCGTTACTTTAACTGACAATTGCGCAGTTGTGCGACGTTGTACCCAAATAAAATTGATGTCCTTTTTTCTCACAAATAGAGCTTTCTTTTGGAGGCATTTGATCACCTCTACGTTTTTTTATTTTTAGCGCTGTAAACAAAAAAAAACTTACATTTTGGAAAAAAAACCTAAATTTTTTACTTCCTGCTATAAAACACATCCAATAAAAAATGTAAATAATAAAATGTCTTCATCAATTTAGACCATTATGTATTCGGCTACATATTTTTGGTAAAAAGAAATCCCAATAAGCGTATATTGATTGGTTTGCGCAAAAGTTATCACGTCTACAAACTATGGAATATTTTATGGCATTTTTATTTATTTTTTTTACTAGTTATAGATCAGTATTTTTTAGCGGGACTGCCACACTGCAGGGCTGGGAAGGGGTTAACACCAGGAGTGATCAAAGGGTTAAAGTGGAGTTCCACCACATAATTTAATTTTTTTGGCATTCACTCTGTTGTTAGGCAATAGATACGTAATCCAATAGTTATTTTTCAATCAGGTTATTATTCAATTCTCTTATTTACTTACAAATCCATTTTCCTCTTTCCTGATAGTTTCCATCTTAGATGTGGGCACGTGAAGCCCATTCGCACCCTCCTTACAGCTCTTCCTGGAAGAGGTGCATGCTGGGTAACCAGTATGCACTCTCGATCTCGTGCATGCGCACGGCACTGGTGGCCGTATTACCGTGTGCATGTCTCGTTGCCATAACAAAGGGCGGAAATAATGTGATTTTTAACACAGGGATGCCCAATGATGCCTCACATTTCCCAGGTGCACAGGCGACAGAGGAAGTGATGTGGAGTACTGCAGAACCGGAAGTGGTAGATTACAAGCCACCACCTAGCAACAGGGAACTTCTGGTAAGTAAAAATGTTTTTTTACTGCAAATCTTTTGTTAAATATTAGAAGGAATGGGAAAATGTAAAAAAAAATTTGAGGGTGGAATGCGTGTGTCCCTAGGAGGTACTTGCTAATGGTGTGGGGGATGGACGGACTGGGTGAACACAGAGATCCATGTTCCTGCTTAGCAGGAACAGAAGGTCTCTGTGTCCTCCCTTGTCAGAACGACAATCTGCCTTGTTTGCATTGCAGATCACCATTCTGCCTCTCTGGAGAACGATCCCGGATGGCCGGTGAACATCAGGTCCGCCGGACCCACGGATTGGCTCCCCCTCTGTCCAATGGACAAGCGCACGTGCCTCCAGTGGCACACGCCCACAGTATCTATTGCACGAAATGACGTACAGGTACGTGATTTTGCACAATAGAGCCGCCCTGCTGCAATATATATGCGGTAGATGGTCTTTAAGTGGTTAAACTGCATTGTTAGATAATATTGATTACTTTTATAGATTTAACTGCTTGAAAATATACTATAAAATGTTATTAGTAAAGAAAAAACTTTAACTTGCGTTGGCCGGGAATCGAACCCGGGTCAACTGCTTGGAAGGCAGCTATGCTCACCACTATACCACCAACGCAATTCATGCTTAAAGGTGCACACACACCATAATGTGGTTGTAGAGTTGATCACTGGCAGTTTATTTTTCATCCTAAGTAGAGTTGAGCGAGCCCGAACTGTAAAGTTCAGGTCCACAACAAACTTTTGGGTGTCCGGGACCCGGACCCGAACCCGGACTTTTCAAAAAAAGTCTGCTTTCGGGTCCAGGGTTGTTCTGGTATTTTATTCCACGTGTTGAAAAGCTGCCAAGGGCAGCCAATCAACAAGTGTTTCACTGGTTTTCCCTAGAAGCCATCACAGCCATGGCTACTAATGGCATGGCTGTGATTGGCCAGTGCACCATGTGACCCAGCCTCTATATGGGGCTGGAGTCACCGTGCTGCATGTCATATGCTCTCAGGATAGTTTAGGGAGAGGATGCTGCTGGCTCTGTGAGGGACAGATTGCAGAACATCTCATCCTGCATTACTGAACGATCTGATTGTGGACTAGGGAGAGATACTAGTACTGGTGCTTTGAGGGACAGATTGCAGACCTCATCCTGCTGCACAGAATGATCTGACTGGACTAGGTAGAGTCTGTTGCTTTAAGGGAAGATTATTCTTCTAAAATCAGCATCAAGTTGTACAGGGAAAGGTTCCAGCTGTTGCTTTAAGGGAAAGATTAGTGTTCTAAAATCAGCATCAAGTTGTACAGGGAAAGGTTCCAGCTGCTTTAAGGCAGGCCTCGACAAACCCCAGGTGCCAGGTCGCCATGGCGACCAGAAATCGCGTCCTGGCGAGTGACTGCCGTTCCTGCTCTCCCCATGGTAAAACAGCGAGTCAGATTCAGCAAGAGCCAAGAGTTCTCTGCTAATCTAACAGCTGTTAAACTTGGCCGCTGCCCGGGATATTTGTTTCTACTTAGACTGAAGAAAAGTAACAAACAGGCTGCCTGGAATAGTTGTTGAGAGTTAGAAGAAGAAACACAACAATGTATCTT
>BLSH010010852.1:63647-88506 GCA_018402905.1 Glandirana rugosa | reverse complement strand
TGATGAGATGGTAACAGGTGCTCGGGTACTCTGATGAGATGGTGACAGGTACTCGGGTACTCTGATGAGATGGTGACAGGTACCTGGGTACTCTGATGAGATGGTGACAGGTACTCGGGTACCCTGATGAGATGGTGACAGGTACTCGGGTACTTTGATGGGCAGGTGACAGGTACTCAGATACTTTGATGGGCTGGAGACAGGTACTTGGGTACTCTGATGGGCTGCAGATAGGTACTAGGGTACTCTGATGGGCTGGTGACAGGTACTAGGGTACTCAGATGGGCTGTTAACAGGTACTAGGGTACTCTGATGGGCTGGTGACAGGTACTCGAGTACTCTGATGGGCTGGTGACAGGTACTAGGGTACTCTGATGAGATGGCGACAGGTACTCGGGTACTCAGATAGGCTGGTAACAGGTACTCGGGTACTCTGATGAGATGGTAACAGGTGCTCGGGTACTCTGATGAGATGGTGACAGGTACTCGGGTACTCTGATGAGATGGTGACAGGTACCTGGGTACTCTGATGAGATGGTGACAGGTACTCGGGTACCCTGATGAGATGGTGACAGGTACTCGGGTACTTTGATGGGCAGGTGACAGGTACTCAGATACTTTGATGGGCTGGAGACAGGTACTCGGGTACTCTGATGGGCTGCAGATAGGTACTAGGGTACTCTGATGGGCTGGTGACAGGTACTAGGGTACTCAGATGGGCTGGTAACAGGTACTAGGGTACTCTGATGGGCTGGTGACAGGTACTCGGGTACTCTAATGGGCTGGTGACCGGTACTCGGGTACTCTGATGGGCTGGTGACAGGTACTAGGGTACTCTGATGAGATGGCGACAGGTACTCGGGTGCTCTGATGGGCTGGTGACAGGTACTTGGGTACTCTGACGAGATGGTGACAGGTACTCGGGTACTCTGATGAGATGGTGACAGGTTCTCAGGTACTTTGATGGGCAAGTGACAGGCACTTTGATGGGCTGTGACAGGTACTTTGATGGGGTGGTGACAGGTACTTTGATGGGGTGGTGACAGTTTCATTGGCTCTTTACCCTGATCAGGGCTGGGCTTTGTCCGGGGGACAAGCCTCAAGCCCGATCGCCACACTGTGCACCACCGGGGGCGCGCACAAGCGGCGTGAACATGGATGCCTGTAAATATCGGAAGTGACTGGCTGTGATAGGACACAGCCAGTCACGTGGTAAAAAGCCAATTCTATTGGCTCTTTACCCCGATCTGGGATGGGCTGTGTCCAGAGGGACACTCCCGATCCCCGATCGCCGCGATGCGGGGGCCTGCAGAGCGGCGAAAACGGGAGGACAACATATGACGTCCACCCAGGATGGAGAGTGCACCTTGCCAGCACATTATTACAATACGCTAGTTAGGAAGTGGCTAAAGTGCAATGTGATATATATAGAGAATAATTAATATATGTACATTCCAAAGTGGTGGTGCAGCATTTACATTTCATATAAAAAAAGTCGAATAAAATTGGGTCATGATAAACTTGTGCAGATCCAGTGCAAGCTGTTTGCACCAATTTCAGTGTAACATCACCAAGACACAAGCGCACACACCAGCTTGCCAACAAATGTGTCCTCTTAAAATTATGCGGTTATGTGTGCTTGTCATTTGATGGATATTTGCTGCCCCTTCACTCAAAAGACAACAATGCAGGTATGATGGCTTTCTCCTAAAAGTGTCCTTTGCCCACTCTGTGCAGTCCAGTGCCAGCCACAGGAAACCCCCTATATGCAAAGAATAAATCACAATATACAGTCCCTGACAAAAGTCTTGTCGCTTATCTATTTTGTAGAAACACCTGCTATTAACCTGACTTTTAATTAATCAATTGGTGTTAGAAATAGCTCATATGAAAAGCTAAAACTCTCCCAAATGTTGTTTAATGCACTGAAATAAATTTGTTTCACTGAAAAAAGATTTATCATTTAATTAAGACAGAAAGGTCAAATTTTGGCAAGACAAAAGTTTTGTCGCCTATACAGAAATTGAACAAATTTACTGCAAATACAAAAATATGTCGGCAAATTAAGTAGTGGTGCTGTGAGATCCAAATTGAATATCTTGTATGACTTCCATGAGCTCGAAGGACTGCATCCATGCGGTTTGGCAAGAATTCATACAATTTATTGATGAAGTCATCAGGAATAGCAAACAAAGCAGTCTTGCATGCCTCCCAGAGTTCATCAATATTCTATGGTTTTGTCTTCCATGCTTCCTCTTTCATCCTACCCCACATATGCTCAATGATGTTCATGTCTGGTGACTTGGCTGGCCAATCCTGGAGCATCTTGATCTTCTTCGCCTTGAGGAACTTTGATGTGGAGATGGAAGTATGCGATGGAGCACCATCCTGCTGCAGAATTTGGCCTCTTTTATGGTTGGGAATATAAGAGGTAGCTAAGATTTGTTGGTATTTTAGACTATTGATGTTGCCTTCCACCCTGCAGATCTCTCGCACACCACCATACTGGATGTAACCCCAGACCATGATTTTTCCGCCACCAAACTTCACTGTTTTCTGGGTGAATCTTGGATCCATGTGGGCTCCAGTAGGTCTCCTGCAATATTTGTGGCGACTGTGGTGTAATTCAACAGAAGATTCATCTGAAAAATCCACCTTCTGCCACTTTTCCAGCGTCCATCCTTTCAGCAGGCTGTGGGCCTTGGCAAATGCCACACAGTTTTTCAATTGTCTTTTGTTTAGTGCTGGCTTCTGGGCACTGATTCAACCATGGAGGCCATTTCGAGACAGAATCTGACAAACTGTTCTGGTTGACACAGGGACTTCAGGTGACCAGGTCTTGTGGAGCTCTGCTGCAGTGGAAAATGGGCTGGCCTTGGATTTTCAAGCCAACAAACGGTCCTCTCGAGCAGTTGTCTTGTGGGGTCTGCCTGACCTGGGCTTGTCAAAATCGTCTCCAGTCCCTTCAAATCTTTTTTTTATCCTCTGTACTTGACGCTGAGACACATTGAAGGTGTCTGCCACATCAGCAGTGGATCTGCTCTTCAGCCTCTTGATAATCAAAACTTTAGTCTCAGGGTGAATCTTAGGCATGTTTGCAGAGGTCTAGTTGCAGTTGATGTGAAGGTCTAGTGTACTGGGGCTCTTTTTATACACACCTGAGACCTAATTGATCCATTATTAGTCACAGGTGAAGCTCATATGACAAGGCGACAACACTTATGTCTTTGCAAAAATTGACTCAATGGGCTTTACCAAGCTGTGAATATTAGAATACTTTTTGACAGTTTCGTTTTGCATTGAAACATTATTACAAAAGCTGTTGGGATTAAAATGAGCAATTTCTTGTAAAAAAATCTTGATTAGAAATATATTTCAGCGGCACTTCAGGTCAATTTGTACACAAGTGACAAGACTTTTGTCAGGGACTGTTGTGCATTACCAAGATAATTAAACAATTTTATCTCTTTATCCATCAAGTTAGCTATAATTACAGTACATTATGTCCCGCTATAACACTAAAGAGCGCTTTATTCTCTGCATATAAGGGGTTTTCTTTGGTTGGTACTGGACATAGTCTTACTGTGTCGAATCTATGAAATATGAGACATCCACGTTCCCCCCCCCCCACATCATTGTGCTCAAAATGAATGCTGCAACTGTGAGCAGGTGACTTTACACACACTGCACAATAATCCCTGCAACTTCTCTGCCCAGCTCTGAGATGAACCTCCCCTGGATCAGTTGTGTGTGTGTCTTCTTTTTGCTGGCTTGTTAGGAGCTGGAATAATCATCCCTTCCATGTTTATTGCACTGAACTTGTGCTGATGTTCTAGAAAATGCCCATTGATCACTATCATCCTATCTAAAGCAAGGACACCACATGACTTCAGCATGTAGAATAATGCCGAGGTGTTGAACAGCCAATCCCAGGAGCATTGGAGAAGAAAGGGGGGGAGGGGGGATGTGGGGGTGTGAATGCTAGTGCATGAGATAAGAATCACCTGTCTGTCACACAGCGCTGGGAGGAACTACTATTATTTCTCAGTCAGTCATTTATTATCATAGTGAAAAAAGAGCTTTACTCATTATTGGATTAATTCTTTGTGATACAACTAGGCACAGATCACATAAAATCCTCTCCTGTACAAGCTAGAAGGGTTAGTATTTTTTTTTTTTTTCGGGTTTACATCCACTTTAAGAAAATAAAACGCTCCTGGACGCAAATGCGGGTAAACATGGCGCGTAATACACTGCTAAATGGCCGTTTCTAAGCGTCAGCTTCTAGCTGTCAAAAAATTGTTCAGGAGCGGTTAAAAAAGCGTCTCGTGTACATTAAGCCTTATAGTTAAAAAATCAACTCCCCTCTCAATATCTATGCCGCATTTACATGATTCATTCATGTAAGTGCAGAGACCTTCTCTACTCAGAGCTGTCTAAAAAAAAAAAGCAGGCAAGTGTTTATCAACATGGTCAGCACTGGGAGATAACTATAAACATTGTATCTTTTAGTTCTTTTAGATCAAAGCAATGGACTTCGGTCTGTAAATTAAGTCAGTTTAACCACTAAAGGCCCATACACACGATGTGATATTCGGACGGGACTTGCCGTTTGACAGCCTGTCGTCCAAAATTCTTACCGTTAGTATGCTCCTTTTGAAAGCCGATTCGCTATTTTTGTCTTTTGACAACGCCACGTCCGATTTTCGGATAGTGTGTACAGAAATCGACACAGAAAAGTCGAAAGTACAAACACGCATGTTCGGAAAACAGGAACGACCCAGAAGTGTTTGGTTGTGTAAACTGGCGATCGTAATTCACAATTAACATTTGTGAAGCGGCAATTGAAATTAAGAAATGCAGCGCACATTATCATCTTTTTAATGTCTTTTTAATAGCGAAATTAGCAGAAGCGGCCCAAAGGGTGATGCACCAAAAATGAACTTCCTCTTTATACTCTCCTAGTACGTCACTATGTTCACCTTTGTTGAAGGACAACTTTCGCATAGTCAGTACGCTTTACAAAATCATGATCACGCGCTTTTGACAAAAATCAGAAGAGCGGTCGTATGATAATCAAACCGCGTGTACGAGGCTTTAAAGACTAAACCTTTTTCTGACATTTGTTGCTTAAAAGTTAAAATCAGTATTTTCTGCTAAAAAATTACTTAGTACCCACAAACGTTATATATATTATTTTAGCAGAGACTCTAGAGAATAAAATGGCAGTTGTTGCAATATTTTATGTCACGCTATCTTCGCGCAGCGGTCTTTCAAATGCAATTTATGGGGAAAGAATACACTTCAATCAATTAAAAAAAAACTAAACATTAAAGTTAGCCCAATTTTTTTTTTGTATAATGTGAAAGATGATGTTACGCCACGAGAATTGTGAGAGAATCATGATCGTTATTCTAAGCAAAACAATCATGATTCTCATTTTAGCCAGAATCGTGCAGCTCTAATACAGAGTTTATTGTACCCTACTGACACCAACAATGGGACTTTATTCATCCCACTATAAATAAGTATACCTGTATTCAAATCCAAATAGCTTTATACATTTTTTTATTTGCATGGCAGTGAGACATTTTCTAAAGGGTCGCATGTTTCCATAAAAACACGTGGCGGTGGGTGAGTCTGAGGTGCGGGCACCATCATCATTCAGCAGCCTTGGGTGAGCACTAGGGTGATTACATGAGAGCAGATTACTGTTACTCTGAACTGCCACAAATGTGTTCATTATAGGGAGCTGTAGGTAGATGGAAAACATTGTCTTTATAAGGAACATGCATACCATAAGCTGAAAATCACTGAGCTAAGAGTCTTCCTATATGCATACATAGTAGGGCCAATTGGCCAGCATGTCTTTGGGGTGTAGGAGGAAACCGGTGCATCCGGAGAAAACCCACGCAATCACAGGAAGAGCATGCAAACTCCATGCAGGTAATGTCCTTGTTGATATTAAAACTAAGGACCCCAGTACTGCACGGCATAAGTGTTGGCCACTAAGTGACTGTGCTGCCCGAAAGCTGATAGCAAGAGATTCCATCTGTGGGAGGAAACCGGAGTACCCGGAGAAAATTCACACAAGCACAGGGAGAACGTGCAAACTCCATGCAGGTAGAGTTCTTGCTGGTATTCAATACAAGGACCCAAATGCTGCAAGGCATAAGTGTTAACCACTAAGCCTTTGTGCTGTCTGAAAGCTGTTACCAAGAGAATCTATCTGTGGGAGAAAACTGAAGTATACAGAGAAAACCCACGCAAGCACAGGGAGAACATGCAAATTCCAGGCAGGTAGTGTCCTTGTTAGCGTCCTTGTTCATATTCAGACCAAGGACCCAAGTGCTATAAGGCATAAGTGTAAGCCACTGTGCTGCCTGAAAGCAGATAGCAAGAGAATTCATCTATGGGAGGAAACCAAAGTAAGTGAAGAAAAGCCATGCACAGACAGGGAGAACATGCAAAGTCAATGCAGGTAGCATCCTTGTTGGTAGTCAAACCAAGGACCCCAGTGCTGCAAGGCATACGTGTTAACCACTAAGCTGCTGTGCTGCCGAAAGCTGATGGCAAGAGAATCCATCTGTGGGAGGAAACCCACGCAAGCATAGAGAGAACATGCAAACTCCATGCAGGTAGAATCTTTGTTGGTAGTCAAACCAATGACTCCAGTTCTTCAAGGCATACATGTTAACCGCTAAGCCACTGTGATGCCCCAAAACTGATAGGAAGAGAATCTATGTCACAGTTTAAGTAACCAAAAGTGGGGGGCACCAGACCCCGCCCTTCCTTTTTGACTCCTCCCACTTCTCATAAGCCCCATCCCTTATAGTTTCCACCCCTTGTGTCAGGAGTATACAGCCCAGCATCACCAGAAAGAGTATAAAGCATCACCAGATAGGGTATACAGAGTCCTAGATAGGGGTGAACAGAGTCCCAGATAGGGTATACAGAGTCCCAGATAGGGTATACAGAGTCCCAGATAGGGGTATACAGAGTCCCAGATAGGATATATCTACAGAGTCCCAGATAGGGTATACAGAGGCCCAGATAGGGTATACAGAGTCCCAGATAGGGTATACAGTGTCCCAGATAGAGGTATACAGAGTCCCAGATAGGGTATACAGAGTTCCAGAGAAGGGTATTATACAGAGTCTCTTTTAAAAGAGAATTGCCAACGCTTTTTTTGGCAATACTTCTCCTCTGAGTCACAGGAGTGCACTTACTTTTACTCTCCTTTGACCCAGAATCAGCATACAGATTGCTAAAACCCCTTGTCAGCTGACATCACAGAGCCCCTCCCAGGATCTGCAAGGATCTGGACCATATGGTTGGGATCCACCCAGATGCCTGAATTGCAGCTGGCTCAATCTCTCAGCATGCTGCTGAGAGCCTGAAACTGCTGCTCCTGCCCCCTTCACAGCTCTTCAATGAGAGCTGGAGGGCCAGAATAGAGAGAGTGGTGACTGGCAGTCGCCATTCTCTGCTCAGAGTGGACCAAGAACTAAGTGATCATCAGTCATGAGGTCACTCAGCTCTTGGGCTTAGAGCTGGCAGGGGACAAGCGCACTAAATGAACAAAAAACTATCTCAAGGGCTGACTTCTTAGCCTTTAAAGCATTTGTTAACCCCCCCCCCCCCCAAAAAAAAAAAATGCTGCTCCTATCTCTTTAATGTGCAATTAGCAGCATGGTGCTTTTTCTTTTTAAATTATCCCTCTGTATCCCCTAGAACAGTGGTTTTCAACTCCTGTCCTCGGGACCTACTAACAGGCCAGGTTTGCAGGATAACTGAAATGCATCACAGGTGATATGATTTGCTGCTTAGTGATTGCAGTATTCTAGTCTGCATCTCCTCAAGGTAATACTTAGGCCTCATACACACGGGCGTATCTAAAAAAATAAACAAAACGTTGGGTCCGACGTCAAGGAAAAAAAGTAGACGTTTTTCGGCGTTATGCATTGGCGTTTTTGAGCGTTAGTGAGCGTCGGCGTCAATAGGCGTTTTTTAAAAAAAATCATCCCTCTGCTATTTTTCAACCTAAAAACGTCGGCGTCAAAAAACACCGGAAAACGCCGGTACAATATTAGGTGGCGTTTGTTGGCGTTAGTTGGCGTTTGTTGACATATTGTGGCGTCGGCGTCAAAAAACGTCAAAACGTTACAGCCTCAGAACGCGATGGCCATGGGTTCTACTTTCTGCTCACTAACGCCGACGCCACCTACAGCTCAGAAACGCCGACGTTTTTATGGGGCCATTGACTAACATGGAGAGCTGCAAAAAACGCCAGAAATCGCCGGCGTCAAAAAAACGTCCGTGTGTATGAGGCCTTAAAATCTGGCCCCTTGGTGGGTCCTCAGGACCGGAGTTGAGAACCACTGCCCTAGAATACCCGTGTGATAATGCCAGGTCATGACAATATCCTCCCTGAGCCTGGAGCGGCTCTGTGAAGTCAGCCGGCAGCAGATTTCAGCACACTGTCAGCTGATTTTGGGTCGCAGGAAAGTAAAAGTAAGTTTCCTCCTGTGACTCAGAAGAGAAGTATGACAAAAAAAGCTTTGGTTAAAAAAAAAAGTCGCACAATGTAAATTCAACATGAATCACATTGTCCAGTGATGTCGATCCAGCGTCAATCACACTAAATGCTGTCCAACGATCCAACGACACAGTGTTTGCTTATTTATGAAAAAAAAAACGTCACCTGGGATCCCCCAGCCACTTTGTTCCCAAGCAGAAGTCAGGGATATTTCTTTGTATACATTGTATGGGTGCGCAAAAGATTTGTGTATTATTAATGTACTTATGAGGTTGCATTCCTAAGCCGGGCTGTGTATGTCTACACCCTGTTCCAAATCATTAGGCCAATGATATTTTTCTCATTTACCTAAATAATTGATGTAAACAACAGTCAGCATGTTATCAACTATTAAGGGCCGGTTCACATTGTAGCGAGGCGGAGCGGCGCGATGCGGCGCTCCAGGCGATCTCAAAGTGGCTTGCTAGGAGACTTCTATCATAGAAGTCAATGCAAGCCGCCTGAGATCGCCCTAAAAATAGTGCAGGGACCATTTTTCTAATGCGGAGCGAAGCGATTCGCTCCTATTAGAACGGTCCCATTTGCACAGCATTGAGGCGAATTGTCAGGCGACTCAAGTCGCCTAGATGTGAACGGGCCGCGAAGTCGCGCCGCTCCGCCTCGCTACAATGTGAACCGGCCCTTAGAGTACAATTCAAATTTTATTCAAACAAACCTCCTAATGATAACAGGATTATTTTCAAAATAAAAAACTTAAAATGCACCGTTCTAAATTATTACGCACAGTAAGTTTCAAAACACTTTATAAGTTGTAAAGAACTGAAAATTGTCATTTGTTGTGTTTGCAGAATATTTATTGAAATCAAAAGCCATTTCAAACAAACTTTGAACAACATTTTAACTTTTTAAACATTTTAAAATAGGACCCCTTATTTGATAGCAGCTTCACAAGTCTTGCATCCATTGAACTTGTGAGTTTTTGGACAGTTTCTGCTTGAATTTGTTTGCAAGATGTCAGAATAGCCTCCAGAGCTGCTGATTGGATGTAAACTGCCTCCCACCCTCATAGATCTTTTGCTTGAGGATGCTCCAAAGGTTCTCAATAGAATCGAGGTCAGGGGAGGATGGAGGCAACACCATGACTTCCTCTCCTTTTATCCCCATAGCAGCCATTGATGCAGAGGTATTATTTGCAGCATGAGATGGTACATTGTCATGCATGAAGAAAGCATACTTCTTCCTTCTGTACCAGGGAAGGAAGTGGTCCATCAGGAACGCCACATACTTTGCAGAGGTCATCTTTACACCTTCGGGGACCCTAAAGGGGCCGACCAGCTCTCTTCCCATGATTCCGGCCCAAAACATGACTCCACCACCGTCTTGCTGATGTCGCAGCCTTGTTGGAACAGGGTGGCTGTCCACCAACCATTCACTACTCCATCCATCTGGACCATCCAGGGTTGCACGGCACTCATCAGTGAACAGGACTGTTTGAAAATTAGTCTTCATGTATTTTTCTGCCTAATGCAGCCGTTTTTGCTTGTGAGCATTGGTTAGTGGTGGCCAAATGGAAGGTTTATGCACAGTTGCAAGACTCTGGAGGACTCCTTGATGTCTGTGGGACTCCAGAGGTACCAGCAGCTTCAAATATCTGTTTGCTGCTTTGTAATGGTGTTTTAGCAGCTGCTCTCTTGGTCCGATGCATGGATCTGGCAGAAATCTTCCTCAATGTGCCTTTATCTGCACAAACCCATCTGTGCTCTGAATCGGCCACAGATCTCTTAATAGTGCAATGATCACGCTTACGTTTTCATGAAATATCTAATGTTCTCATACCTCGTCCAAGGCATTGAACTATTTCACTCTTTTCTGCAGCAGAGAAATCCTTTTTCTTCCCCATATTGCTTGAAAATGGTGTTCTGCTTAATAATGTGGAACACCCTCCTTTAGTATTTTTTCCTTTAATTGGGTTCACCTGGCAATCTAATTATCACAGGTGTCCGATATTGTTTTCAGTGATCAAAAGAGCCCTGAGATACAATGCCATCCATGAGTTAAACTGAAAAACAAAATATTTAATCTTTGTGACACTGAAATAGAATTTGCATAGTAATTTGGAACAGGGTGTATAAACATGTGCAGCTCGGCTCAGTAATGCTTCTAGACCATGCTCCTCCTCTTCTCTGAGTTCCCCCTCTGCAACACTCTTGAGCCAGCCTGTCTGCATCCATAGACACATGCAGCACGGCTCTGCAATGCTCTGGTTGGCTGCTGAGGGGGCACTTGTACAGTTGCGCTCCATGGCTGGGCTGTGTGCGTCCCCCTCCCTCCATTCCTTCCCCCAAAGGAATGCAGGAAGAGAGGAGCAGCACTGCTGCACATGGGGCAGCACTGGATTGAGATAGTACTCAGATAAGTGTTTAAAGAGGAGCTCCAGTCATCTTTCCAAAAATGAATTTTTGTAGCCGCTGACTTGTGATAAACAGACACTCGCCTGTCTCAGGATCTAGCGCTGTGCTCGTTTAAATCGATTTTTCCACTGGTCTTGAGTCCCCGGTGGTGGCACCTTAACTGTGGGCACCTGGCTCTGACAGCTTGCGGCTTTACAACCAGCTGCCCACTGCGCATGTGCAAGCCGCGCTGCGTATTGTGAATAGTCCTGCAGTCTTCTGGGAACTGTGATGAAGGAGGGGCAGAAAACTTGCGCTCGAATCACCTAGGCAAAACGAGGTACCCGCTCCCCCCAGCAAAAAAAAGGGTCAAGAGAAAACCACTTTTAAAGACCATCTCCCTTGAACAGTAGTTAAGACAAGAATTTGCATTGGTACTTATTGCGCTCCATGGCTGGACTATGTGCACCCCCTCCCTCCATTCCTCCCCCCAAAGGAATGCAGAAAGTGAGGAGCAGCAATGTTGCACATGGGAGACATGGGACAGCACTGGACTGAGAAAGCACCCTCTCCCCCTGAACATCCAAAAGAATGCATGAAGAGAGGAGTAGCACAAAAAAAAATGCAGTGGTACATGCCCCCCCAGGCAGCGTCCAGCTATCCATGCCCATTTTTAAAACAAAAGCTTGTCAATTGGTCTTAGAAAAGGGCACAAAATAATACCACGTTTGTCCCCCATAGAATTCAAAGGGTTCAGCCCTAGTGATGCCATCTCTAAACAGACTTCTAGAATTTCTTGGTCTCCTTATCTGCGTGACCGTTCTTTGTGGGTGACATCAGGACGACCAAAGTCTGAAACCAGTTCTTTTTTTTCTTTTCCTCCTTGTCATTCGTTGTTTACGCTGTTCTGGCCAGTTTACGAAGCCAGCACTTCTTCTCTTCCTTGCTCTTCTCTTTGTTGTTATCATTGGTGGGTGGCTTTAGGCTCACCAGTCTAAGAAGCCAGCTCTTCTTCTAGACTTCTAGAACTTCTTGGTCTTATCTGCGTCACCGTTCTTTGTGGGTGACTTCAGGACGGCCAACTTCTGAAGCCAGTTCTTCATTTTCTCCTCCTCCTTGTCTTTTGTTGTTCACTTTCGTCTGGCCAATTTGTGAAGCCAGCACTTCTTTTCTTCCTTGTTTTCCACTTTGCTGTTGTTGGTGGGTGAGTTTGGGCTCACAAATCTAAGAAGCCAGCACTTCTTTTTCTTCTTCTCGTCCCTTTGATCATTCGTGGGGGACTTTAGGCAGAAGAATTTGTATAGCCAGTTCTTCTTTGCTTTTTTCTTTTCTTTTTCTTCCTCCTGTACAGTCTCTAGGTTTGGGAGACTCTTAGCTTCTGTTTCCACAGGTAGACGATTATCAGGCTCCAGGGGATCCAGTAGATCATCAACCTGTTGAGTGGCACAAACAGATGCATCCATTGCGCCAAGTAAAGTCTTATAACCCTGGGGGTCTAGCTTGTCCCTGATGGGTGATTGTATTTGCACAGTGGCTCTCTCATTGTCCTTCAACTGTTGTTCCTTTGATTTCTCTTCCAGTTCCATAGCTTTAGGTACAGTTGGTGCTCTGAAATAGATAAAAAAAGAGAAATTGTTATGGTAACGTGAAACATAAAAAGGCTAGCTTGAGGCTTGGATAGAAGGAGAACTATTTCCCCCTTTCCTCCTCTTTCTTTTCATTTTTCTTTCTTTTTTATATTGAGGGGCCAATGGTACATGTAAATGGGCTTGGTCTATTGTACTGGATCTATACTTTATAACTTGGCATTCCTGATATTTTGTATTGTTGAGAAGTAAGATTTGATGAAATATAGGTTTGCAGTGCTTATAAGAGGTCTGTTTTATAAAAAAAATTCAATCGCTGTGTAAATTTCTCAGCATTTGTCTGAGTAATCCACATAACGGGGTTGATTTACTAAAAGTGGAGAGTGGAAAATCTGGTATAGCTGTGCATGGTAGCTAATCAGCTTCGACTTCAACAATTCAATAAAGCTTTGACAAAGCTGATTGGTTAATATGCAGAGCTGCACCAGATTTTGCACTCTGCAGTTTTAGTAAATCAACCTCCTATTTGTCAGCTCCATCTATGGTACAAAATGTTGCATTTTCCTAAAATACCTCGACCTGGAGAATACTGATATTTTTCTGTAAGTAAACCTTTAGGCCTCATGCACACTGATTTATTGTAAATGCTCTTTCTCCCAACCGAAGAAAATCAGCATTAAAAACGCACCTAAGCCAGGTTTTCCACATGTGTTTAGGAGCCTTTCAAAATGTTTAGGTATGTTTGGCCGTTGATTTATTTAATTGGCAAGAATTTTAATTTATTCTGGCCACTGACATGAATAATCTCTCAAGTGCTAAAAGTTCCTAGCGCTTAGGCACGTTTAGGCACTTTTGATGCTTTTTTGCCCAGATGCTCCTCTCCTGAACAGGATTCTTCTGCATTCAGGAGAATGAGCTTTTTCTGCCTATAAATGCTGCTGTTCCCAAACTCCTCTAAAAGCCTATGTGTACAGGGGGGCTGAGATTATGCACTTTGCAAAATGTTGCACTCTGCAGGTGCAGTTGCTCCAGAGCTTAGTAAATGAGGGGAAGCTCTGCTGACTTTATAATCCAATCATGTGCAAATATGCTGTTTTGTTTTTTATTTTCCTTACATGTGATTGGGTATTCTTTGCAAAGTGAAGCCTTACCTCATTTACTTGGAGCAACTGCGCTTTGCAAAGTGCACCGTCTATTTGCCTTTAGTAAATCAACCCCATAAGCTGTTATTGAGGTGGGTTCTGGGGCAAAAAATGCCCAAAGCCCCAAAATGTCAGTTTAGGAGCAGCAGTGTGCATGAGGCCTTCAGTGTCTGGGAAATGGAAAGGGTTGTGATATAAATAAAACATGCTTGAGGTGATTGTAGACGTATTAGTGCACTTGCGACAGAAACAACGTAGTCCTGTCCGTGATTTTTAATTTGCACTAACATACAATTTGTCAGGCCAAGCTTTCAGGGTGTGTCCCCTTCTTCAAGGTCCCAGCAGAAAACAATAGTAGCATATGGAGAGACTATGCTTGTATCTATGTATCGTGTGCTAATTTCTCTGTGAGAAGCCATGCCAGATCTTATGTTTGGTGATAATTATATCAGAAAATTTCAATAAACATAGAAATACAAAAACACGTGATGTGCATTTGACAAAATAGGTGAAAGAACTTACTTCTTGTAGAAAAGCAGATAGGCCTCTTGTTGTAGGACCCTGCTGATGTCACATGGGGTTACCCTCTCGTCATTCATTTTATACCACCGATTGTCTCCAGCCTGAAAAACAGATAATTCGATTACCAAACACAGCCAGGAAAAAGGCAGCAATGCTGCACTCAACAAATGAATCATCTTATTCATTATATTGCAGGGGTTCGGGGGATACCTTACCTTTACATAGGCATAATAATGTCCTTTTGTGCAAGAGTGTCCTCTGTGCACAATCACAGCATACAGGTCGTAGTTGATATGCTCGTTAGGCCTTGAGGTGTATGGACCGATGTCAAAGGTCTCGGGGTATCTGATATTCTGTAAGACAAAAAAGAACATATTAGGCAATGCGTCAGCTTCCAAATATAACAAAAGGGCTCTTACAGCATGAATTCCATAATTTAAACAAGACTTACTTTTCTCAGCTTTAATCCTGTGAACATGTTAAATCTCTTCAGTGTCAGGATCAGGACGTTCGGAGCATTGTGGATGGTACTCCTCATTTCAGCTGCCACTAACTGGTAACACCTAAGGAAACAAGAAATTAGAATTTAAGCCTAGTTCTCGGGTTTAGTTTTTCGTTAAAAGTTCTGCTCAGATACTGCCTGGCATTAGCAGGACTGGAGTAGTTACTGGATATATAATAATATGGTTTTCTTTCCCCCGCGTTCACCGAGCCAGTTACAGGATGGTGTACACGGAACTCCGTCCTCCACTGCTATAGGCAGGTATCTTCTACAGCTATATATACAATGCATAAGTCTGAATAATCAGAGAAAGAGTCTTACCCATTGCATCGGTATGCATTATCTCCCTCCAGTCTTTCCATTTTGGTGAATTGTTGCAGAGACTGTAGAATCGTTTTGGAGGACTAAACAAAAAAGAAAAAAAAGTTATTCATATTCATAATAAGTGATAAAAACATTGTTTTCAATAAGAGGGTATCTGGTCAATGAACAAGACATTCCCTAACATTTGGCAACTTTTGGAGAAGTTCATCTTTAAGAAAAAATATAATAAATGCGCATCTTTTCCAATGTGCATTTATTATTTTTTAAACTGGAGCTTGTAAAGCATTGCACCCATGATAAGCACATAGCAGGTGCAATGCCAGGATCCTGCAGACTGTCAGGACACTGTCTGCTCGTACCTCCGATATGGGCAGGCAGTGACTGAATTGCAGGAAGAATTAATGACCTATGAGCGCGCTCACCAGCCCCCTCACAGTCCATTGTGAACTACAAGCTGTTGGCGTAGGTGGACGGCGGTACTTGTAGTTCATTCATTTACACACCTCTGTGAATGAATGACGTGGCCATGTGGGTGGAGCCCCGAATGGCCTCACTGTTTATAAATTGTGACAGTGGGTGCAATGAGAAGATCCCCTGCTCGCTGTCACAGGGAAGGGGGGATTGGGGGAGGGGATGCAGACGCTGGAACATGTTATATGTTCCACTCTAAATAGGGGTGGAACATGTAACATGTTCCAAAGATGAACTTTGCCTTTAAGCCCCGGGTCACACAAGAACACAGTGCAGGAAACCCTCGATCCGTGCATGTTTCACACAATACACTTGCGACATGCAGCAGGTGTCAGTGCAACATTAATGACACCCCAAACGGAGTGCATTTGCCTGCACCAGATTGCATGGTACAAAACAACCATGCAATCCGGTTGCAGTGTGTTTCCAAAATTAGTGCATGCAACATGAATGGGCTGAAATCGCAGCGCGCTGAATCGCATGTGAATTGCACTGGAACACAGTGTGCATTCCTATGGAATTCATAGGGAGTTCATAGTGAATCAGGGCTTAAAAGAAAATGTATTTACTGTAACATCTACCCTATGTAAGGAAAGGGTGAATGTCACCGTCACTGCACGTTGCCCTAACATTCACTTTACTGAGCTGCAAAATCATTTCATTTCTACTGAAAAATGAAGCAACTGTCCATGAAGAGTGCTGATCTTTAAAACAAATTATAATTTATAATATAATATGTTGTGCTTTCATTCAGTGTAAAAAATAGCCTCTCCCTCTCCTGCTTCCAAATAAACCAGCTGGGCACTCCACATATCCCCATAGCAAGACAGCAGTGAGTATCTATCAGGGGTCGCTGTTGTTGCCACCGCCCCAATTTGGGTGATGTCTTGAACAGGGCATACCCCCTGCCCTCTCCCAAAGTATCTGTGGCTGATGGTGTTTCATGTGATAACTTGTTGGTTCTGGGAGAAGGAGGACTCTCATAGGTGTGCCATGGACCAATGACGTTGCTAAATTGTAATTCGACTGCCAATGTACAGGGAAAACTAAAAATGCTAAATTTTAAAATATAATAAAATGTAATATAATAGAAAATAATATATAATGTGTAGCTGTTATTTACATTTATGTCCAGAGGGATGTCCAGGAAATCCTCAAATCGGTTTGATGCATAAAGACAACTCTGACAAACCACTGCAAAAGAAACAAAAGAAACATTTTCGTTAGCTCCGTTTATATATTTGGGCAAAAATGTAATACATATTCCTAGAGTATCTTCATACTAAAAGAATTACCTAAATAAAGTAATGCGATGAGATATAAAATGCACAAACTTACCTTGTGTTTGCAGAGTGCCGGAAAATATGTGGTCAAAAAGCTTGATGTTGTTGTCCTCAGTTTGGTCAGAGCTAAAAAATAGAAAAGATAAACCAGTTAATTACATTCTATAACTCTTAGTCCTCGTGTACACGGGAAGCTTTTTTATCTTCTCCTGAACGATTTTTTGACAGTTCCAAGCCGGCGCTTAAAAACGGCCATTTAGCCACATTTAGCCGCGTTCGCGTCTAGGAGCGTTTGTTTTTTTCTTTAAATGAAAATGCCTGTCAAGGAAACGCTGCTAAATGTGAGTTACCTCGTTTGGCAGCGTTTACAAGCTGTTATAGGCATTTGGTATTTCAAGTGCCCCTGAACTTTTGTCCAAATGCATTTTTTTGGGTTCCAAAAAAAGCTTCTAAACTCATCTGCCTAGAAACGACTGTAAACGACCCTGTGCACATGTACTGATAAGATAACATAGAGGAGAGTTCAGGGGCAGCGGAAAAAAACACCCAACTGCTACCAAACGTCCGTTTACCAGCAGCATTGTGCATGAGGCCTTAGAAGCAGACATACCGTAATCAAAATACATGCAATTAAACATTGCTGTTAAATTAAATTGATGTGTGAATGAGATCCTGTTCAGGTCAGGCCTAGGGATGAGAATGGGTTCAGTCTGAACACGGTAAAAAACTGTCAAGGCCGAACCTAGAGGAAAGAGATCAGTGCCGGGCCTGGCAGGACAGCTGCATGCACACAAAGGATACTCCCAGTAACCTCAGGAGCAACCCTAGAGTTCCATGGAACCTTGGCTGAGAAAACTGCTCTAGATGCCAGGTTAGACATTTTTGGGTGATATTGCAATATACAACCATCCAGATGTGCCCAAGCACCCTCTAGGCAGCAATAAAAATGTTGTGTAGAACAATGATCCTTACCTTACGCGAAACACAGAATCATAGCTGGATGAATTCCGCAGGTGAGTAATTAGATACAGCAGAAATTCATGGGCATCTTCTTGTTGTCCAAACACAAAATGTTCTGCGATCGCTAAAAGAAAACAAGAAGATATATTAGAAATAGATCACATAATTATATACTAATATATGACTACACACACTTAGAGAATAGTTCAGTTATCCAACTTCCCCGCTGTTCCCCACCAATGTTTTTCCATTGGAAATACCCAGTGCTTCTGAGTATCTGGAGGGATTTGACCCTATTCCTTTCTTTCCAGGATGCTGGCCCCGGGCCTGATCAGCCGACTGCAAGGCCAGAAAGCCATCATGTACAGGCTGGGAGCAGGCCCTTAAACCTGTATAAGCTCCAACACTGTCCGGTGTAAAGCTTACACAAGAATTAGGCCCACAGCTTCAATGGAAGAAAGGAGCGTTGGGGGAGCCTGGCAAGGGGATGTTACTTTTTTCCTCCAAGTATGTAAACTTAGGGACTCTTTTACGACCCATTAACACGTTGATTTTGTTTTTGTGCAGTGCATCAATATGCATTTTGTCATGCGTTAACATGGATTGCATTAAGGAACCCCAATAATACTTGCTAATGCCTTAGAGGGGGGGGGGGTCTCCAAACTTTCTCAAGAAAGGGCCAGTTTACTGTCCTTCAGGCAATGAAGGGGTTAGACTGGCCAGTGGGATTAGAAAACGCTGCAGTGTCGGTGAAAGCAAACCGTGTCCCATCATTGGTTTTAGTGGAAGAAATAGTGCCCTATTTGTGGTATTCAAGGTAGGACTGTTGCCCCATAGTTTGTGTCTGTGGGAGAAATGGTGTCCCATCATTGGTGTCTGTTAGGAGGAATGGTGCTCCACCATTGGTGTCAGTGGGAGGAATGGTGCTCCACCAATGGTGTCTGTGGGAGGAATGGTGCATCGTTATTGTTGTCAGTGGATGGCATGGCGCCTGAAGTGCTGGATAAAGGCAAGCAGAGAGCCACATCAGCCCATGGGCCACAGTTGGAGACCACTGCCTTAGAGGTAAACAGCAAGTAACTAACCTAGAAATTTCCCCTAGTCATCAGTGATAATGGATCATAGTAAAAAAACCTAAAGCTTAGGCATTCATGGTATACAGTTTTTCAGACAAAATACTTACCTGTTAGGTTGTCTGTCACTAATGCTGGACTGATGACGTTCCCCGACTCGGCTAACGCAATGCTTGTGTGTATCTCCAGCACACACATCATGCATAATCCTTCTGTGTGACCTAAAATTAAAAAAGAAAAAAAATGTAAGCACAAGTAACAAACATACAAATATGAGTTTGAAAAGCAGCATCAGGTTATTTGCGCTCCTTTCTCAACTAAGGGAAATCATGCAATTAGATTGCAACCTGCGTGGTCAGAATTTGTGCGTGCACCAGTTCACCAAGTTCCACACATATCTTTAACCACTTACCGATTGCTCGCCATCATTATATGGCGGAACCTTGCCGTTGAGTAACGCTGTTATGGGAGCAGGAATCTTCCATAACCCCAATATTTTAAAAACGGGGCTGTCCTCTTTCAGATAAAAGTGGTCTTTGTGGCAGGTTTGGCCTCGAGATCACTTTTATCTGGCAGGGGAGAGGTGCCTACGCCCCTCCTGTCGCTTTACGGTCGTCTCTGCGGCTTACCGGAGCCGTTGATAGCGGCGGAGCCTATTGGATGCTTTTTTTTTTTTAATTGCATTTTAGTGTAAATATGAGATCTGAGGTCTTTTTGACCCCGGATCTCACATTTAAGAGGTCCTGTTATGTTTTTTTCTATTACAAGGAATGTTTACATTCCTTGTAACAGGAATAAAAGTGACCCAAACCCTGTTCCGCCAAGCTTTTCCACAGAAGCAAACGCATACGTAGGTCCCGCCTGCATATGAAAAAGTTGTTCAAACCTCACAAGTAAGGTATTGCCGCGGTTGTTAGAACGAGAGCAATAATTCTGGCACTAGATATCCTCTGCAAGACAAAACTGGTAACCTGTAGAAATTTTCAAACGTTGCAGATGGAGAGTTTTATGTGCCAAAGTTTGTCGCCATTCTGCGAGCGGACGCAGTTTTGAAGCTTGACATGTTGGGCATCAATTTACTCGGCGTAACATTATCTTTCACAAAATAGAAAAAAATTGGGCTAACTTTACTGTTGTCTTATTTTTTTAATTTAAAAAATTTATTTTTTTCCAAAAAAATTGCGCTTGTGAGATCACTGCTCAAATACGGTGTGACATAAAATATTGCAATGGCCACCATTTTATTCTCTAGGGTACTAGAAAAAAATATATATAATGTTTGGGGGTTCTAAGTAATTTTCTAGAAAAAACACTGATTTTAACTTGAAAACACCGTATCTCAGAAAAAGGCTTGATCCTTAAGTGGTTAAGCAAAAGATTAGGGGTGCATTTATAAAGCAGCAGTATGGCCACACCACTGCCTACCGCTGCTTAATGAGGAGCTTCAGTCAAAATGTGCAAAAATTAAGTCAGCAGCTAAAAAATCTGTAACTGCAGACTGTTAATAAACAGGCACTCCCCTGTCTAAGGATCCAGCGCTGTCCTCACCTTGACCAATTCCTTATTGGTCTTTGGATCTCTAGTGCTGTCATCTTAACTGTGGGCAGCCGGCTGTGACTCCTTGTGTTGCCACCCCATCCCTTTAATTCAGGACACATATGAATTACACAGTTTCTGGGGCTAATTTAATGCAGATGAGGCACCAAGTGAGTTTAATTACAACCTTAATCAGCTACAGAACTTGTGTAATTAATATGTGTCCTGGATTAAAGGGATGATGCGGCAACCCTACTGACTACCCGCTGCGCTTTGTGAATGATCCTACAGCCTTTTAGGACCTGTGACGTGTCCCAGAAGGTTTCGGGTGGGGGAAGGCAGGAGAATTTATGCTTGGATTGCCTAGTCAAAACGAGTTACCCCCCCCAAAAAAAAAAAATAATCTTAATGTGGTAGGGGGTAGGAAGTCATCGGTCAGCTACAACTTTGGCAATGTGTGCTTCATTGGGACCTATAAGTCCTTCTGGTGCAAAATACGGTCCACAGCGTGCGTAGCTGAGAGAGCAGAGAGCGTTATCCACTCTCTGGTATGAATATCCCCAAATTTTATAATTTTGGTTACACCATCCATGGTAGAACCGACAGACTTCTGCTGCTCAGTCATTGGTCCTCATCATACTGATAGGAATCATGGACTTCTATAGCAGTTCAGAGTGACCATTAATAGTAACCACTGAACAGCAGCAGTTTGTCTGCAAGGAGCTACAAATACCCAACACCTATGAGAGATCTAAATTGCAATACTTACATTTATGGGAATGTTGTCCAGTGAGCAGGTAATCGGCAAGTGGGGCAGTGTGGGTGAGACACTGCAAGACGGAATTGACAAAGCAATTGTTGGCGAGGTTTTGGAGACCAGCGCCAACCTTGGTGATATTCTGCATTGTCATGATGTTCTGATCCAATGAAGTCTTTCTTAAATAAGAGAGCTTTTTCACTATAAAAAGTATAATATAATATTAGTATTAACATTCCTAATTATTAACAATTTGACAGCTAATATGCACTAATATATACTATATGTCAGCGATCAACTCTTTATTAAATACCCTAAGGCTTGGTTCACACTGGTGGGGTAGGGGGCAGTAAAAATCAAGTGGTAGATTTGTATCACCAAGCGCCCACCTCCTAATGTACATGGCAGCGGAGGGGTGAGTTCATATTGCTCTGATTGTGATGTTTTGCTACATGGAGTGGCAATTTTTACCCTGGCATTTTTAGTTTGACAGGAATAGAGACAGGGCATTACCAGCACCCCCAAAATGGTGCTCTTTTTAGAAGATGGACACCCCAAGGAGATCTCATTTATTGCCACAATTTATTGGAAATGAAGAACCCTTCCAGTGTTGAGGGGTTAGGATAAATGAAGCTGTGCTGAGCCTTCTAAAATCACCCAACTGAAGCCAAAATGTAAGTTCATTATTAGTGGAAGAAAGTTCCCTGGATGATTAAATTGCATGGTGCATGGCTAGATGTTATGGATAAAACCAAAAAACTTAATCCACCCCAAAACAATTCCACAATTAATGGTTGTCAGCTGTTTTTTATTACCCCCCCCCCCCTTAATAATTTAAAGGGGGAGGGCATTTTAACCACTTCAATAGTGGGCCTATTCTAGCACTTCACTGCTATATGTAAAAATCATCTTTTTTTTGCTAAAAAATTACTCAGAACCCCCAAACATTATATATGTTCTTTTAGCAGACAACCTAGGGAATAAATTAGCGGTCTTTGCAACTTTTTGTCTCGCATGGTATTTGCGCAGTAATTTTCAAACTCTTTTTTCTTTTGAAAAAAAAAAAAACAGTTTCATGAATTAAAAAAAAACAAAACGTGAAGTTGGCCCAATTTTTTTTGCATAATGTGAAAGAGGATGTTACACCGAGTAAATAGATACCTAATGTGTCACGCTTTAAAATTGTATACACTTGTAGAATGGCGCCAAACTTCGGTACTTAAAAATCCCCATAGGCGACGCTTTAAAAATGTTTGCACGGTACATGTTTAGAGTTATGGAGGAAGTCTAGTGCTAGAATTATTGCTCTCACTCTAACGCTCACATGTGTGGTTTGAACGTCGTTTACATATGCGGGTGTGACTTACACATGCATTCGCTTCTGCGTGCGGGGGCGGGGTGCTTACTTTTTAAATTTTTTTTTATTTATTTTTTACACTTTCCCTTTAAAAAAAAATCTTGTTCACTTTTATTCCTATTACAAGGAATGCAAACATCTCTTGTAATAGGTATACTGCATGACAGGTCCCCTTTATGGAGAGATCTGGGGTCTATAAGACCCCACACCTCTCCTCCGAGATGGAAAGCATCAAATAAAAAAAAAAATGAATGCTTTCTTGCCGGCTTTGCTTACTTTTGCCGGCCCAGACGTGACATCATGTGAGCCATAGAGATGAGCGGGGATGATCTGTCCCTCGTATCTCGATGTTACTTCCGCCCGCAGCGGTTCCGTTCCCCGGCTCACCGATCGCTCTGGGGGAGTCGGTAAATGCGGCGGGACGGGGGGGGGTGTCCCCTGTTGCTGCCTGTAAGAACGATCAGGCGGCTGGGCAGCTTCTATTATTATTCTTACAGTGAAGAGAATTGCTAGCTGAAAAGAACGATATCTGATTGATGCCTGTAACTTCAGACATCATTGAGATATCAGCAGACAAAGGCGAGGACGTCATCTGTCTATGGGCCGGTAGGGAAGTGGTTTTAAACTCCCCCTCCCCCACCACCCCATTTCCCATGCTTGGTGGTCAGAACCTCCTTAAAACCCGACCAATACAATCTGACATCATTGGTGGTCAGTGACATTGTAAGCGCCCCCCCCCCCATAACCCATTATTGTTGGTAATTCAAAAATATTTTCACAACATGGTGGTCAATGGCCCTCTACAGACTAAACTTTTAAATCCCAGCCTGGTCTCACCCCTCCCCTGAGTTATTTTTAGCTCAGTCAGGTGACGTTTGAAAATAACGGTCAAACAGTCAGACAGCAATGTCACCCCTCCCCCACATTTTTTTTTTTTTAAGTTATTTTTAGCTCAGTCAGGTGAGATTTGAAAATAACGGTCAAACGGTCAGACTGCAATGAAGATGCAGATCTCCCTATTAAAGCGCTGTGAATATTAGCGGTCTTTGATTGTCAATGACTAAACTCTGCTGATTCTACAGAATGAAATTTTATGTGTCCCCTGCCCCTCCTCCTCCCAAAATAATATTGATAATCTCCTCCATTAGCATCTCCTGCCACCTTTCCTGATCTGTTTGCCTATTTCAGCATTGTAAAGGGGGTAGGAGCTGATATTTCACTGCCTGGGGTGTGAATTGTGAAGATTTCTGTGAATAATTCATCTATAACGCCTATAGCTACAGAGGTGAGTGGGGGATTGCTTTTATTGTGTGTTCAGAATATGGAAATCCATGAATGTGCCTAGTCTGAGCACGGGTTGTCTTTTCTCATCCATTCTACAAAAGGCAAAATATGTAAAAAAAAATCTGTGAAAGTGGATAAATTTATTACCTGTATTATCAGAACGATGTATCACCTGATGGTAGTTGCTAAAAATTACAATTAATGCAATTTTTTGCTAATTAAAATGAAGAATAGTAGAGAGCACAGTATGAGAGTACTGCTTGCTGCAAGAGCTGCTGGTCTACTGAGCCCCTGACCTGCTGCATTCGAATACCTTGGTCTCCCACGATGACATCATCAACTAACTGACACAGGTCACATGACTCAGCCACAGGCATGCTGATTGGCTGTTGCTGGTGTTGTGTCCGGTAAGCTGATTGGCTGTTTTTTTTTGTTTGTTTTTTTTACGTTAAATACGTTTTATTGAGAAAAAAAAAATATTTGTTAATGCCTTTTCTGCATTCTTGTTTTTCTTGGAGAGCTCTGATCTAATTTCCCCATTATTATGGAGAGATATTCACTGTTATTATGAGATATATTAATACAGAACTCATTCTTCTGACTTTTTCAAAAAAATAGCTACATGCAAGGTATGCTGGGAATTCTAAGTGCCACAATTGTTTGCGCTTTCAGCCAAACAGTGAATCCATCAAATGGCCGATCTCATAACTGATCACACGCACATCACCATGGCAACTGCAGATCAATCAGAGACTAAGATTGCAGCTTCTTTGGCTGAAAAGGAGAGGAGGGTTGAGTTCTACTTTAATATTTTCCTGCATTATTTGAGACTCATGGCTGTCATTTTCTAATATTTAAAATAAAAAAATCTTATATCTTGTGTTAGAGTTTTGGGAATCCTTGCCTCACATTACAATGATCCAGTCTTGGATTATAGATTATTTCATAATTCCCAATAATGGTGCTGCAGAATAAATGTCCAACTGTCACCTAGACAAAAAATAAATCTGATCTCTTCCACCATTCACAGTAACTGCCACCTGGTAATAATATCCTCTATAGATGTTACTTATAATAATGGTCCACCGTCAATGACACTTACCACCTTCTCTAGTCTAAATAAAAAACAGATC
>BLSH010010852.1:43368-53716 GCA_018402905.1 Glandirana rugosa | reverse complement strand
CCCCCCCCCCCCCCCCCCCCAAGGCAGGAGATCCAGGGGAGAATAGACTGACTTCTCTAGGTCTCGCCCTGAACATTTATACCCTCTACCAGCATGCATTAGTGGCAAGGAAACTCCTACTAGTTAGCCAGGGAAAGATGGATATTCATAACTCTGATTAATGCAGCTCCCATGTTATTACCAGAGGCAGATGTGCCATCTACTGACAAAAAAGTACACACATTAACCAGAGCCCAGGAGAACCCCAAGCTTAGAACCACTACATTTAGATAGATACTTCTGCTTACGGTAGGTTAGCTACGCTTGCATTGTTTAGAATCTGTATTAATGTTATATGAAATTGATATGATTAAATGTCTCCAGCATGAATCGGTATTTTTATCACCCTACATGTCTCCACTTCCTGCTCTCCCCAATAGGCAAATCATGAAATCTCACAATTCTCTCCGGCAGAAGCTAATAATTAATATGTGCAAACTTACTTTCACTTATTTAAGGTGTAAAATTCTGCATGCAGTCTCTACATTGGTAGCGTCTGCTTTTGTAATATATTCATGATCTATGTAAAGTTTTTTTTTATTTTTATGAACAGTAGGATGTACAGCTTTCTGGATTTGGTGGCAACAAGATTGTGCAGCAGGGGGGTCTGAGATCAAGTTTGATAGCTGAGGTCTCATTATACTTTATCTTTTGGGAAAGCCTACAGATTATTTGCCTTCTGGAATGGCTACCTAGCAGCCTATGAATAATTGGAATTGTCTCCTTCCTCTTATGAACCATAGGGGCTCTATATTCTATATAAGTTCAGGTGGCAATGGGTTGGGCACCTTGAAAGTCTACTCGGTGCATTGTTCCCCCTGCATGGACTTCTGTATAACCCTATGGGTTGTATAGTTGTTACCTTTGATTACATTATATAGGTTAATGGATCTTTGCAGTACCCTCGGATAGGCGGATAGTACTTACCTTTGGCTGTACCATATCACCTGCTACTGGCCCTATGTGATATACATCTATCTAGCTTATATGCCTAATTGAGAGGAAGGCAGCTGCTGGCCGCCCTCGAATGCCACCTTCCGTTACTGCTCTCTCCTGATCCTAAGAAAAGGTCCTGAGGAAGCATTTATGACCTTTGACCTCTTGGATTGCTGAGTTATGTACAACAATCTAAAGCTGTACACTTGAATGTAATAATCATGAGAGTTAACCTCATACTCTAGACTTGTTTCCCTTTTGATTCTAATACTCTTTGTATGTTTAAATGATGTAATAAAATTGATTGAATATTTTATACATCTGTTTCATCCCTGGTACCAGTAAATTTATTTTCTTTTCTTTTGGTTTTGATATCATACTAGGATGTGGTACTTAATATGGCAGCAACATTTTTCTAGTCTTTTAAACAACACCATAATCTTTACCGACTTTGCTTCCAGCGTTTTCTGCAAGCGGAGGATGTGAACTGTTTGGCTGTGTTTTGGCTTAATGGCTCTCAGCCCCCCTACCTTTTGCTGCAAGCAATTTCCGTATCATTGGCGCCCAGCTGCCAATCTTGGTTAGATTGCTCGAGGTAGGAAAACTGACTTCTTCTTTTTCTGTAGTGCAAACATTTGTGCCAGATACTTTTCTTTCTTTGCAACACATTCATTATTTTTCTACATGAAATTTTGATGCACTTGCTCTATAGCAATATAAAGATACATTATATACATTACAAGGTAAAAACACCAGTTTGACAATTTCAATGAACATTTTGATGGCATTATCCCACCTAAAAAAAGTTTTATTGTTTGGACTTGTGTTTGTGTATAACCCATTTTTTCAATGTTCACTTAAACCAGTGGTTCTCAACTCCGGTCCTCGGGACCCACCAACAGGCCAGATTTTAAGTATTACCTTGGGGAGATGCAGACTAGAATACTGCAATCACTGAGCAGCAAATGATATCACCTGTGATGTATTTCAGTTATCCTGCAAACCTGGCCTGTTGGGGGGTCCCGAGGACCGGAGTTGAGAACCACTGACTTAAACTGTGATATAACAGATTTTCTTTTTAAGGAAGCTGGCCTTCCATGCTATGGTGCCCACATTGTTGGGCATGTTTTGGGGGCACATGTAGCAGGAGAGACTGAGAGAAGACATGTTTGGATTTATAAAATAATTGGTGAGTTCCTCCAGGTGAAGACTAACATCATGGCATGTCAAAACTATTACACATGTCAGCACAAAGGAGATTGTGACTCTTCAATATATAACACTATCTATATAAAAAATTGCCAGACAAATGTCACAAGCATTCACCCAGCTATCACAAACTCTGACTGTGGTTTGTTTAATACAGTGATGTTTCCATGCTTGTCAGCTCCATATGCTGGCCATAATGTGGAATTTTCCTGATTGAGGTATTTCAAGAAAAATGGTGCATTTTGGCCACTAGATAGTGTTGACCATCATAGGAAATCTCAAAGATTTAGACTAGCACTGTTGACATAAAGTAGTAACCTTTGCCTCATCCCTAATATCAAAATAGCAAGAATGGGAAAAGAAATGGGGCTTTATAGGCACCACACAGAGAAAAGTAATTGTTGTTTTTAAAAAACTTTTTTATTAACGTTATTAAAAAGAGTTATATATATATATTATACATATTACATCATAAACATATTTTAAGGGAACCAAATAATATAGCTGGTATTACCGCTAAACCTCAAATATAGTAGGGAGCCTCCAAATCAATACAGCACATAAGAGATACATAGAACAACCAGAATCTCCTAATTAATCAAAAATGTCAAATGGTGGCTAATTGAGGGATGGTAGCATCCCACTACATATGCTGCATATTGCTCGACATGTTTCGTGTAATAATAACACTTCTTCAGGAGATTAAAGCGGAGGTCTGCCGCCCCTTTAAAAATTAAAAGTCAGCAGCTACACGTACAGTAGCTGTTGACTTTTAACATTAGGACACTTACCTGTCCTGGAGTCCAGTGATGTCGACACCACCACCGATCTTCCGATCGGCTGGTCGAGTGCTGCCGCCGCCATTGAGGTTAAGGGAACCCAGAAGTGTAGTCTTTTGGCTTCACGTCGGGCCCCTACTGTGCATACGCGAGCTGCCGCTGCACTTTCTCACTGGCCCAGCGGCGGAGGAGGAAGGAGCCGGGCTCCCGGATGTTGGAGAGAAGGACACCTGTCAAAGACAAGTATCCTCTACCCCCTCCCCCCGTAAGGTGCCGAATGTGACACCTGAGGGGGGAGAAATCCGACTAGCGGAAGTTATACTTTTGGGTGGAACTCCGCTTTAAATATTAAAATGATTTCTTAGTCTATAAAAATATAAACAGGAGTCAAATATCACATCTCAAGATAATCCTTGTAGTACATCGCGTACATGTAGTGATCGCTGACAATATATAAGCACTTACAAAAGCAAAAAGTAGATCAGATGAGGGGAGGGCGGGACGGATAGTACAGAACCCCCCTGAAGGTAGATATGGGGACACACCTGGGAAAAAACAGTGCAAAGCTGGTATGAAACAAGGAAAGGTAATGATTACATGACATCCATTTAAGGATAGGGGTTAAATAACACACATACTGGGATAACAGCAATGTTCCAACACAAGGGCAGAGGAGTAGATATTCTGACTGTGCCTCAACCAAGGACAGAAGTATCCTAAAATGTATATAGGGCCTTATATAAATTCAAGGACTGAATTATATACCAGTTAAACAAAAGTGCCTATTAAAGTAGCGCGCATATACAGTATCTCACAAAAGTGAGTACGCCCCTCACATTTTTGTAAATATTTTATTCTATCTTTTCATGTGACAACAATGAAGAAATGACACTTTGCTACAATGTAAAGTAGTGAGTGTACAGCTTGTATAACAGTGTAAATTTGCTGTCCTCTCAAAATAACTCAACAAACAACCATTAATGTCTAAACTGCTGGCCACAAGTGAGTGAAAATGTCCAAATTGGGCCCAAAGTTTCAATATTTTGTGTGGCCACCATTATTTTCCAGCACTGCCTTAACCCTCTTGGGCATGGAGTTCACCAGAGCTTCACAGGTTGTCACTGGAGTCCTCTTCCCCTCCTCCATGATGACATCACGGAACTGGTGGATGTTAGAGACCTTGCGCTCTTCCACCTTCCGTTTGAGGATGCCCCACAGATGCTCAATAGGATTTAGGTCTGGAGACATGCTTGGCCAGTCCATCACCTTTACCCTCAGCTTCTTTAGCAAGGCAGTGGTCGTCTTGGAGGTGTGTTTGGGGTCGTTATCATGTTGGGATACTGCCCTGTGGTCCAGTCTCCAAAGGGAGGGGATCATGCTCTGCTTCAGTATGTCACAGTACATGTTGGCATTCATGGTTCCCTCAATGAACGGTAGATCCCTAGTGCCGGCAGCTCTTGTCTTTGTACTCCTCACCTGGTTGCCAACACACACGCTTGGCACCTTCTGAAGCAAATAAGTTTATCTTGGTCTCATCAGACCACAGGACATGGTTTCAGTAATCCATGTCCTGCAGCTCAGTTTCATGGCAATCGTTTTATAGCCTAAGTCATCTTTATGTAGAAAAGCAATTTTTATTTTTTTTAGATCCTCAGAGTTCTTTGCCATGAGGTGCCATGTTGAACTTCCAGTAACCATTATGAGAGAGTGAGAGCGATAACACCAAATTTAACACACCTGCTCCCCATTCACACCTGAGACCTTGTAACACTGAGTCACATGACACTGGGGGGGGGGGGCTAATTGGGCCGTATTTAGACATTTTCACTTGGGGTGTACTCACTTTTGTTGCCAGAAGTTTAGACATTAATGGCTGTGTGTTGAGTAATTTTGAGGGGACAGCAAATTTACACTGTTATACAAGCTGTACACTCACTACTTTACATTGTAGCAAAGTGTCATTTCTTCAGTGTTGTCACATGAAAAGGTATAATAAAATATTTACAAAAATGTGAGGGGTGTACTCACTTTTGTGAGATACTGTATATCCACTAATTCCTACCTTTATGCAGTATAGGGTAGCTTATACTCAATGCTCATGAATTGCTGGTATCAAATCATCCACTAATCAGATTATTATGCCATTTATACAAGGAAGTATCTTATAGCGTAGATTTGTAAAGCTGTGATGTAGTGGTTTGTAGCCTGGGCTCGCCCTCGGTGGGTATCAAACAAATAAATGTTATATTTAGTATCAAATATTAAGAATATTAATAAATTGGCCACAGAGAGGGGTCCGGGAGATCGTGCCTCTAAGCTATAGACAATTGCTTACCATTGATAACACTTTTTGCTTTTGTAAGTGGTTATATATTGTCAGCGATCACATTGTTTGTACTACTGAGATGTGATATTTGACTTCTGTTTTTATTTTTATAGACTAGGAAATAATTTTAACCCTTAATCTCCTAAAGAAGCGTTATTACGCGAAACATGTTGAGCAATGTGCAACATATATAGCTGGATGCTACCACCCCTCAATTAGCCAACATTTGACATTTTTGATAAATTAGGAGGTTGTGGTTGTTCTCTATCTCTTTTGTGTATGTATTGATTTGGAGTCTCCCTAACTATATTTAATGTTTAGTGATAACACCAGCTATAATATTTGTCTCTCTTTAAAATATGTTTATTATGTAATATGTCTATATATCTCTTAATTATATTAATAAAATCGTTTTTTTTAACCACTTGTCGACCAGCCGCCGTCATTATACTGCGGCAAGGTTGCTCGTTCCTGCAAATCACCGTAGCTGTATGTCGGCTCAGGAACTGGCTTTTGTGGGCGTGTGCTCACATTAGCCAGCAGGAGAGCCAATCAGCGTCGCCGTCCACCTGCGACAGTCCCCCGCAGTGACAGAACGGGGATCTGCCTGTGTAAACTGCTATGCAGGAAGACGGATCTGTGTGTTTCCCCACCCACACAGTGTCCCATACAGTTAGAAAAAACAAACCGGGAACACATTTAACCCTTTGATCGCCCCTGAGGTTAACCCCTTCCCTGCCAGTGTCATTAGTACAATAATAGTGAATACTTGTAGAACTGATGACTGTAATAATGTCACTGGTTCTCAAAAAATTGTCAAAAATGTCAGTTAGTTGTCCGATCTTTGCCGCAATGTCGCAATCCCACTAAAAATCACTGATCACCGCCATTACTAGTAAAAAAAAAAAAAAATTAAGATGCCATAAATCTATCCCCTATTTTGTAGATGCGATCATTTTTGGGCAAACCAATCAATATACGCTTATTGGGTTTTTTTTTTTACCAAAAATATGTAGCAGAATACATATGGGCCTAAACTGATGAAGAAATTTATTTTTTTTACATTTTTTTTTTTTAAATGTTTTATAGCAGATCGTCGCTCTTTTTTTGTTTATAGTGCAAAAAATAAAAACAACAGAGGTGATCAAATACCACCAAAAGAAAGCTCTATTTGCGCGGAAAAAAGGACATAAACTTTGTTTGGGTACAGTGTCGCACGACCGTGCAATTGCCAATTAAAGAGACTTCTTCAGCCATTCTGCAACAATTAAAAGTCCTTGGTCTGAGTGTCTGAGTGTCTTTTTATTAAAAGTCAGCAGGTACAGTTTTTGTAACTGCTGACTTTTAATAAAAAGACACTCAGACCAAGGATCCAGCGTTGTCCTCACCCTGGCCGGTTTCTTTATTGGTCTTCGGTCCCCAGCACCGGCATGTTAACTGTGGACAGCCAGCTGTGACTCCTTGCAGATTCACAGCCAGCTGCCCACAGCACACATGCAAGTCGCATTGTGAATGGTCCCGCAGCCACCTGGGACCTGTGACATGTTGGGAGGGGGGGGGGGGGGTAGGAGGGCTTCCAGTGGAATTGTCGCTCCCACTGGGCATGGGGTTTCAAAACCTGGTGCGTGCTCCCACCCCTGCAAAAAAAGTTTGAAAAGAAGAGACTGGGAGGTGTGGGAGCTGATGCTCAACACAAGGTTCCCCCTCCCCCCAAAAAATTGCCAAATATGTCAGGGGGGTGGAGTTGGAGGAGGAGGAGCAAAATGCCCCCTTTTGGGTAAAGTTCCGCTATAATGCCCCCCCCCCCACTTGAAGTGGAGATCCAAGCAAAAATTAAGTCAGCAGCTACAAATACTGTAGCTGCTGACTTTTAATATTAGGACACCTACCTGTCCACGAATCCACCGTTGTCTTCACCCGATGACGCTGTGGCCATCTGGGCTAAGGGAAACCGGCAGTGAATCCTTGTGGCTTCACAGCCAGTACCCTACAGTGCACTGCACTTTGTGATTGGCACGGCGGCAGGGGAAAGAGGAAGGGGGCTGAACTTCCTGATGAGTTTGCCGTGGTGAAGTCAGCCAGGAGTGGGAGCAGTCAAAACCAGGTACCCGCTCCACCCGAAAGGTGCTAAATGTGACAGCGGAGGGGGGAAGTGGAGCTTCTACTTTTGGGCGGAGCTTCTCTTTAATGTTCTCTAATCCTATGGCTGCCTATCCTATGATTGTCATCTCCATATAGTGGCCAAATGTGGGATGTTTTCTGCTTGAGGTATTAAAAAAAAAAACACATTTTGTCCACTAGATGGAGCTGACAAACATAGGAAGTAAAAGTTTAGTACTGGAGAAAATACAGGGAAAATGTGTGCTGCCTGGGTGAGTGTTATTGCTGATGATATATATATTATAGACAAATTATTATACTCGTGTCATTTACAGTATATGAACACATGGCCCTGTATATGTAACCGACTGTTTTACGCATCAATCTGCAGCAGATGTAGTCGATCCTCATACACCCATCCCGTTATTATTTAGACATCTGCAGCTGACATAAGTGGACCTAAAAGCGAAAACAACGAAAACCCTGGAATTTTCACTCTTTATGTTTAGTTTGCACATGCTGTTGGGGTTAAAAATAGGCAATTGAGCCATGTTTTTATGTTTTTACCACCCTCATTAAGCTGCAAAGGCAGCCAGACAGAGTTGTACACAAGTGGTGGCCATGATGCCTTATTTTTCAGTGCAGCAAAAAATGTCTCCGGTGTCGTGTTCAGTGGGCAGTACCGCCATTTAATGTGATCTATTCAAGTGATGAGGCTGCACCACAACCGCGAGCCAAGCGCTTACAGTTGGAAGTATTCAACCATTCAGAATACCAATGCCAATCAGCATCCCCCTTGCCGCTCTGTGAATAGCGATCCACCACAAATGGCTTTTTACGGTCAAACACGATTATAAATGGGTCCTTATTGAATTGCACTGGACTGGAGCCCTGTAAGAGGGAAACACACTGCCACTGTCTGTAAAAGGCCAACAGCTGGAAAAACGTTTGTGTGCGCTCAGGATAACAAGAACAGTGATGTAGAAAGCATTTTATATAGAATATTGAAGGCTTTGTTTATCTTTACCAAAAAACTGCCTATGCAGGGGCCACTGTAGATAAAAACAAATTGTGTAGCTTGGACCTTATGTCCTTCCTATAGGTTTAGACCATTTAGATACCTCATGAAGCCTTACTGGAAAACTCCTGAGACGTTGCTAAGTGAGGCCTAGTCATTACTACTCACATCCTCCATCACAAGAGTGAGCTTTCAAATGCTGACCTCAGAGCTACGGCGTCAGAGGAGAGAGAGCATTTGAGGGGGGTTTGAATCCAAGAAAGAGCTCACTCCTGTGATGGTGGAGGTGAGCCGAAATTACTAGGCCTCACTTAGCAACGTCCTGGGAGTATTCTAGGCAGGAGCAGTGGCTCCGAACTCAGTGTTGAGAGTAGGGTTGCCACATCATCCCTTTAATCCAGGACACATATGAATTACACAGGTTCTGTGGCTGATTAAGGTGGTAATTAAAATCACTTGGGGCCTTATCTGCATTAAATTAGCCTCAGAACCTGAGTAATTCATAGGTGTCCTGGATTAAAGGGATGATGTGGCAACCCTAGTTGAGAGCTCGCTCCTGTGATGTCATAGGTGAGCAGTAACAACTAGGCCTCACTTGCATACCTCCCAACTTTATGAGATGGGAATGAGGGACACCTATTAACAAAAGTATGTAGGCATAGGACACACCCCCTGCCACAGCCCCCTTAAAGGAGAATTGTACAGAAAAAATGATTGGTTGTAAACCCACAAGTACTTTTTTAATTCTACTATTCTTTTATATTGGCTTTTGGAATTTACAATTTAGATATTGGATGAAAGATTTACCACCAGGAAACACTTTTTAAAAGATAAATAGTATATTTGTATATATAACTAGATAGATCAGACCAAAATGAGGGACAAATGAGGAGGAATGATGGACAGAAGGACTTTGTTCAAAATCAGGGACCCTCACTTGAAATCAGGGACAGTTGGGAGCTATGCCCAACTGTCCCTGATTTCGAGGGACTGTCCCTGATTTTGAACAAAGTCCTTCTGTCCATCATTCCTCCTCATTTGTCCCTCATTTTGGTCTGATCTATCTAGTTATATATACAAATATACTATTTATCTTTTAAAAAGTGTTTTACAATGCTAAACCTTTCATCCAATTTCTAAATTGCTGCATTTGTACATTTAAAAAGCCAATATAAAGGAAAAAAAGCACTTGTGGGTTTAATTAATATTTTTTTTTGTATAATTCTCCTTTAATGGCACTGTGTCAGTAGTTTTTTATTTTTATTTTATTTTTTTACAATTTTATTTCTTACAATTTATATATTTGTATTATTTTTTACAATTATTTTTTATTTTATTTGGGGGGGGGGGGTTGGTGTCAGTGTGTTTTTTATTTTATTTTTTATTATTTTTACAACTTAACCTTTTAAATATTTATTTATTAACAATTCTTTTTTATTTTTTTTCTTAACAGACCCCTGACATCTCCCTTTTGAGACAGGGAAAGGGCTTGAGGACACTGATTCCCCAGTCCCTTTCTCAGCAGCCTCAGCTGCACTGGAGATGAAAGGACAGGAGACAGAGGCTCTTCCACATTAATAAACTGAAGCATCATAGTTTACGATGCTCAGTTATGAATGGACAGTCAGTGACCACTGACTACGTGCATTCAGAAAAGGAAGAAGTCGGTAAATGACAGATTTACCGGCTCCTTCCTCTGCTCTCCATCCTGACAGATTGAGGACAAAGGGGGCTGAGGGTGACTGGAGCGGAGCACGGAGGGGGACTGGAGCCCAGAGCAGAGCACAGAGGGGGACCGGAGCAGAGCACAGAGGGGGACTGGAGCAGAGCATGGAGGGGAACCGGAGCAAGGAGGGAGACTGGAGCAGAGCACGGAGGGGGACCGGAGTGGAGCAAGGAGGGGGACTGGAGCGGAGCACAGAGGGGGACTGGAGGCACGAG
>BLSH010010852.1:31521-43358 GCA_018402905.1 Glandirana rugosa | reverse complement strand
GACCGGAGTGGAGCAAGGAGGGGGACTGGAGCGGAGCACAGAGGGGGAACGGATCAGAGCAAGGAGGGGGACCGGAGCAACGAGGGGGACTGGAGCAGAGCATGGAGGGGGACCGGAGCGGAGCAAGGAGGGGGACTGGTGCGGAGCAAGGAAGGGGACCAGAGCGGAGCATGGAGGGGGACTGGATCAAAGCAAGGAGGGAGACTGAAGTGGAGCACGGAGGGGGGACCGGGGCAGAGCAAGGAGGGAGACCGGAGCAAGGAGGGGGACTGGAGCAGAGCACGGAGGGGGATTGGAGCGGAGCAAGGAGGGGGACCGGAGCAGAGCACGGAGGGGGACCAGAGCGGAGAACAGAGGAGGACGGAGGAGGACACAGAGGGGGATTGGAGGAGGATACGGGGACAGTCAGGGAGATCAGTGCGGTGGTGGGGGAAGTTAAAAGCACTGATCTCCCTCTATAGATTTCAATAAAGCAGCTGTAAGCCGCGTGAGGGAGAGGAGGAGAAGCGACTGTCAGCTTCTTTATTGAAATCTATAGAGGGAGATTGGTGCTTGTAACTCCCCCACAATCACCCCTGACTGCCCAGGTATTGGATCGAGCATAGGTGCATTTGCCCGAGTACAAGCACTCGAGCAAATGATCAGGATCGGCACCAATACCATACTAGTATCGGTATCGGCGCAACCCTACTTTAAGATGCAGAAACATGAATGAACCATACCTGTAATACAATAGGAGAACACACTGCCATTGCCTGTACACTCAGGTCAACAGCCTGCCCAAGTCACCTATTATAATATACATCAGCCATATTGGAACCTACATGTGCTGCTCATCTTGTCTTCCTATGTGGCTTTTCACATCGCTGTGCTGTGTTTGTGGTGTGAAAAGTCCTGCATGCTGCATCTTTGGTGCGCTTTTGAAATGTGCACAAAAAAACGCACCTTCCATTGTAAGTCAATGGGAAATGCACCAAAAATACTCCAAGGGTGTGATATTTTTTTGGTGTGTTTTTGGGGATCACATGAGTTTTTTTTTTTTAAAGATGCTGGTTGTTAAAGTGGTTGTCGACCTGTGACAACCGCTTTAACCTACAGGTAAGCCTAGAATAAGACTTACCTGTAGGTTTCCTGCATATCTCCCAAACCTGCAAGGTTCAGGAGATATGCAGTGTACTGTGATGTGCCCACGCATCCGGCACATGCGCAGTGAAGAAACGGCCTCCATGCCATTCCTTTACTGTGATCATGTCGTGATTGGCGGCTCCTGCGTGCATGCGCGGGAGTGACGTCACGTGATTCTGGCCAGTCACAGAGCCGGAGATCTCGTCCCCGTAAGGAAGAGGGGCAGAAGATGGAGCAGGGACATCGCTGGGCATCGCGGACTTCCAATGCAAGTAAGTGGCACATAATGCGCTAGTATGCGATGCATACTAGCCCATTATGCTTTTACATTGCAATGCTTTTCCAATTTGCATGACACTTGAAAACACATTGTTTTCAATGTGTCAGGTTCACATAGGTGCGGTGCATTCGCAGTCCACATTGCACAGAAAACGTGCGGTGCGAATTTCCAGCCTATTAAGTTCAATGGGAACGGGAGATGTGTTCCGCACTGAACGGGGATATTTTCACCTGCTGGCGGCCCATCACCCTCCCTCCCTCCGCAGCCTGGCATTGTGAGAAGGACAGGAGCTGCCAAACAGCAGCTCTGCCCCTCCTCTGCAGCAGACAGGCTGGTTTTCGCACCTGACTGGTGTGAATCCAGCCTGAGTGCTAATTCACACCAGATGCAGTTCCGTGCACTTTTTTTCTGCACTAAGGACCAGTTCACACCACATGCAGTCCACTGCGTTTTTTTCTGCATCAAAAACACATGGAAAGTAGGTTATATGGTTTTCAGTGGCTTAGTTCACACCAGTGCAGTCAGTTCCAGTGCGTTCCATTTCAGAAAAAAAAGTAGAACGTGCTGCATTTTTCTGCACAGAACTGTACTGGAACGCGGTAAAACGCACCAGAATGCACCAAAAATGTCCTGGAACGCACCTAAATGCACTAGAACTCACATGTCCTTATTTTAATTAAGGGCCAGTTCACACCATAGAAACGCAGTTCGGATGCGTTCCGGATGCTTTTCTGCATGCGCGTTTTTGACGCATTTCCGGTCCGTTACGATGCGTTTTTGATGCAGTCCAGTGCAGTTTTTCCCCCTTTTTTTCTTAGGACATGTGCGTTCCAGTGCGTTTTTGGTGAATGTAGGTGCATTACAGTGCGTTTTTGGTGCATGTAGGTGCATTACAGTGCGTTTTTGGTGCATGTAGGTGCGTTCCGGTGCGTTTTTGATGCGTTTTACCGCGTTCCAGTACAGTTCAGTGCATGAAAAATGCAGCATGTTCTACTTTTTTTTCTGGAGCTGGAACGCACTGGAACTGACTGCACTGGTGTGAACTATGCCATTGGAAACCATATAACCTACTTTCCATGCGTTTTTGATGCAGAATGAAAATGTACTGGACTGCATGTGGTGCGGACTGGCCCTAAAGAAAAAAAGGGGGGGGGGGAACTGCACTGGACTGCGTCAAAAATGCACCAAAAACGCCTCAAAAACGTGCATGCAGAAAAGCATCCGGAACGTAACCGCACTGCGTTTCTCTGGTGTGAACCCGCCTTAAGGGCCAGTTCACAGTCCGGATGCGTTCCGGATGCTTTTCTGCATGCGCGTTTTTGACGCGTTTCCGATTCGTTCCGGTGAGTTTTTGGTGCGTTTTTGATGCAGTCCAGTGCAGTTTTCCCCCTTTTTTTCTTAGGACATGTGCGTTCCAGTGCATTTTTGGTGCATGTAGGTGCGTTCCAGTGCGTTTTGGTGCGTTCCGGTGCGTTTTTGATGCGTTTTACTGCGTTCCAGTACAGTTCAGTGCATGAAAAATGCAGCATGTTCTACTTTTTTTTCTGAAGCTGGAATGCACTGGAACTGACTGCACTGGTGTGAACTAAGCCATTGACAACCATATAACCTACTTTCCATGCGTTTTTGATCCAGAAAAAAACGCACTGGGCTGCATGTGGTGTGAACTGGCCCTAAAAATGCATGCACAGTGTTTTCCGTGTATTCCAAAGGCTCTAGGTCATACCAGTGCAGTCAGTTTACAGTGCAGAAAAAAAGTAGAGCATATAGTTCATACCAGTGCAGTCAGTTTCCGGTCAGTTTCTGGTCAGTTTCCTGTCAGTTTCCAGTCAGTTTCCTGTCAGTTTCCAGTCAGTTTCCTGTCAGTGTCCGGTCAGTTTCCAGTCAGTTTCCGGTCAGTTTCCAGTCAGTTTCCAGTCAGTTTCCTGTCAGTGTCCGGTCAGTTTCCAGTCAGTTTCCGGTCAGTTTCCAGTCAGTTTCCGGTGCAGAAAAAATGTAGAGCATGCTGCACTTTTTCTGCACAGAACTGTACTGGAACATAGCAAATTGTATCAAAAACGCACTGGAACTGCATGTGGTGTGAACACAATTTGCTATGTTCCAGTACAGTTCTGTGCAGAAAAAATGCAACATGCTCTACATTTTTTCTGCACAGGAAACTGACTGGAAACTGACCGTAAACTGACTGGAAACTGACTGCACTGGTGTGAACTAGAGCCATTGGAATACATGGAAAACACTGTGCATGCATTTTAGGCTGGGTTCACACCTATGCGAATTGGATGCCGCTTACACCACATCCAATTCGCATAACACATGAAAGGACATTGCTTTCTATTGTGCCTGTTCACATATACCATGTCTGGTACAGCCAGAGTGCGGATTCAGTGCGAATTGAAAAAGAGTCCTGTCAGTTTTCTGAGCAGTGCGGTCCGGCTCAGGTGCAAATTCGGGCCCATTGATTTTTATGGGAACGCTTCTAAATCGCACATGTCATGCAGTTGTGAACAGAATAAAATCCTGAACTGATACTGATATAAACCTGACCTGATCCTGATCAAAAACTGACATGAAACGCCGAACAACTACTTTGTCAATTAGTTGTGAAAACGGAGCATCAATTTGCACCGCACATGTGTGAACCCAGCCTCAGTGCAGAAAAAAAGTGCATGGAACTGCATCTGTTGTGAACTAGCACTGAACGTATGTATCAGGGCCCCTTCACACGATAAAAGTGCATCAAAAATATTTCCTCTTTAAATCCTATGTGGCTTTTCACATCGCTGTGTTTGTGCCGTGGTGTGAAAAGTCCTGCATGCTGCATATTTGGTGTGCTTTTCAAATGTGCGCCAAAAACGCACCTTCCATTGCAAGTCAATGGAAATACACCAAAAATGCACCAAGAGTGCCCTTTTTTTATGCGTTTTTGGTGTCACATTACTTTTTTCAAATTTATTTTTAAAGATGCTGGTTGCTAGGCCTCTTGCACACTGCAGCTTAAGGCCTCATGCACACAGGACTTTTTTTGATGTTTTTAGAGCAGCTGTTTTTAGCTGCAGACATTTTTTTCTACAGTCATTAAACCCTCCATCCTGTTATCCTAGGTGTTCATGCACACATAGGCTGTTATCAGCTGTTTTTAGCAGTGACGTTTTTGAGCTGTAGAAAAAAACGAAGACCAGAGGGTTCTGAGAGACGTTTCTCAGCTGTAAAAACGCTCTAACATTCAAAAACACTCACTAACGCCACTCACCAACGTTTTTGTACGTTTTGTATCCATTGAAAAAAAACGCCAGAGCTAAAAAAAACGCTCACTAACGCCGCTGCAAAAACACTCAAAAAAGCTGAAAAAAATCACGGATAAGCTACTGGCGTTTTCAATTTTTTTTTTAACGTCCTGTGTGCATGAAACCTAAAAATGCTCAGTACAGCTTATTTTTTTACTGAGCTAAAATACAGCCCATTAATTGTAATGTGCCTGCGCGCGCACACACAACACGTAAACAAGCGCTGTGTATTCTTCAGGAAAAAAAATGGAAAAATCTGCATTTTTGGTCAGTAATTTACGCCTCATGCATGCATATGCGCGTGTTTCCGGTCAGTTTCCAGTCAGTTTCCTGTCAGTTTCCAGTCAGTTTCCAGTCAGTTTCCTGTCAGTTTCCAGTCAGTTTCCTGTCAGTTTCCGGTCAGTTTCCTGTCAGTTTCCAGTCAGTTTCCTGTCAGTTTCCGGTCAGTTTCCAGTCAGTTTCCGGTCAGTTTAAGGGCCAGTTCACACCACATGCAGTCCAGTGCGTTTTTTTTTCTGGATCAAAAACGCATGGAAAGTAGGTTATATGGCTTTCAATGGCTTAGTTCACACCAGTGCAGTCAGTTCAGGTGCGTTCCAGCTCCAGAAAAAAAAGTAGAACATGCTGCATTTTTCATGCATTGAACTGTACTGGAACGCACTAAAACGCATAAAAAACGCACCGGAAAGCACCAAAACGCACTGGAACGCACCTACATGCACCAAAAACGCACTGGAATGCATATGTCCTAAGAAAAAAAGGTGGAAAAAAACTGCACTGGACTGCATCAAAAATGCATCAAAAACCCACCGGAACAGACTGGAAACGTGTCAAAAACACGCATGCAGAAAAGCATCCGGAACGCATCCGGACTGTGTTTCTATGGTGTGAACTGGCCCTAAAGTCAGTTTCCTGTCGGTTTCCGGTCAGTTTCCTGTCAGTTTCCGGCCAGTTTCCAGTCAGTTTCCTGTCAGTTTCCGGCCAGTTTCCAGTCAGTTTCCGGTCCGTTTCTGGTCAGTTTCCGGTCAGTTTCCGGTCAGTTACAGGTCAGTTTCCGGTTAGTTTCCAGTCAGTTTCCGTTGCAGAAAAAATGTAGAGCATGCTGCACTTTTTCTGCACAGAACTGTACTGGAACATAGCAAATTATTTCAAAAACGCACTGGAACTGCATGTGCATCTTACTAATAGATGTGTTACAGATGTGCTTTGCAGGGAGAAAAAAGCAGCTGCATTGCTGCTCAGCATACAGAACTTTGTCTTGTTGGTAAACACAGGTTTCTGTGCTGTGATTCGCCATTCAGCAGGTCCTGGCCATAAATCATTGGTCAGGACCTGCTGACTGCCTTGTGCTGTAAGGAATGACACCACAGATTGGGCGGGGGAAACGTGTGCCCTATATCTGCAAATGCAGAATCACGTACATGCATGTGACCTGGCATAGTGGGGCTGCCAGTCCACAGTGTACTTACAGTGGGCAGTTACATTTTTGAGATGTGTTTTTTTTTTTTTTTTGTGTTTGGCTTTAAATCTACTGGATTGATTTACTAAAACTGGAGCAATTAGAATCTGGTGCAGCTGTGCATGGTAGCCAATCAGCTTTTAACTTCAGTTTGTTCAATTAAGCCGATTATTATGCACACCTGCACCAGATTTTGCACTCTCCAGTTTTAGTAAATCAGCCCCTGTGTTTTTCCCAAGCATGTTTGAATCGACTTACTGTTGACTGACTCAGTACCAAGCTTTAGGCCCCATTCGCACTCTGCACAGCAAGAACTCGTATTCCCGTTCGTGATTATGTGTGGGTGATTTTTATACAATTCCATGTGTCGTGCATAGGGATTCACTTCAATGGCCTGCCCTATGCTCATTTGTCCCTCAAAATAAGCTCCTACTGCTTTTTAGGCGACAAGCTTCACGGGATTTTTAAAGGCCCATTTTTCCATGCGACAGTCGCAGCAAAGTCGCACCAGGTTTATAGTGCCATTTAGAAATGCATGTCATGTGTTTTTCAGGGATTGCCCGCGATTTGGGATCGTGAATGGGGCCTTAATTACTCTTTCAGTAAAACTTTCTAAGATTCGAGTTGAACATTTCTCTTGCTAGTTTTAGATCACATCTTGTTCTTGATCTTGGCTCACATTAAATCAGTTGCGGCCCATCCACTAGGGAAGCATGGGCACCGACCCCCCCATCCATGTGTCCAGACCCCTGATCTACATGCAGGGGCGCCAGATGCATGGATTCCAATTGGGGGGGGGGTTAAGCACGTGATTAGAACCAGTGGCTCTAATAGGCTTCAAAAGAGGGTGGTCTCGGGGGGCGGAGCACTGCGCTCCGAGCCTATCCAGTTGTGTTACAATAGCGAATGAATATGCAATTTCATTGTGTTACCTTTATATATGAACCTGAACTGCTTTTAATTGTCTGTCATTTTCCTGTGCTTTTTTGCAAGTTGTTCAGAATAAAATGATCTTTTAAGAAAATTTACACATGTGTATTGGCACCCTGAAATCCCATTTATTTCTTTTCAAATAAATTTCTTTAAATATGCAATTTCACAGTGTTACCTTTGCATATGGACCTGAATAATGCCAATGTCTCTCTTCAAAAAATAGATAACCAGGCCACCTGCAATGAAGAGCGCAGATGCAGGCATTACATACAGAGAATTCTCAGGCTGGATGGGTTCATTGGGTACCCTGCCTCATCCTATGAAGACATCTAGAAGGTAATTCCTGATCTAATAACCAATATAAACTGCAAACAACTGTATAGGAGGGTATCTCAGGGGTGAGGAAAACATTCTGCATTCTCAGCTTATTTTTGTCCAAGGAACACTGTTATATACAAATCAGTCTCTGTACCAGATGAGCTTACACTCTAATGCTCCACCACAGTCCCACTCTTTTATTATTATATACCATACATTTAAATAGCTCTGACATATTCTGCAGTGCTGTAGAAGGAACAGTGAGCCAGTCACATTAGTCTCTGTACCAGATAAGCTTACACTCTTATGTCCCCACCAGTCACTAGTAGTACAATGATAGTTTATAAACTGGCTTTCATTCATATAAAGCTACATCAGGCTCACCATAGCCTGCTGGCTGATCAAATTAAAATGGATTCCCCCACCCAGGGCTGCTGTTAGAAATCATGGGGCCCCATACAGCCCACTTGACAGGGCCCCTCCCCCAGCCAGAAGTGACTGAGTACATAGATTTTATCAGTCCCTTTCTTTGCAACCTCAGTTGCAAAGAGGAATGAATTGGAAGCACTCTGAAGCTTCTTGCTCATTCACAAACTGAAGCATAGTAAACACAGTTTACTATGTTTCAGTGATGAATGGACACAGGAGTGATTGGTATTGATCACTCACTGTATTCATTCAGAAAAGGAAGGGGCCAATAAATTATATATTTACTGGCTCCTTCCCCCGCTCTCCATCCTGAAACATCCTCCTGCCGGCAGGAGAGGAGGGAAGCCAGCAGCGCTGCGTGGCAAAGGGACACATAGGGGGGCCTGGACAGCAGATGGAAGAGGCGCTTGTCCTAGAAACACTTCCCTGTGGTGCAGCCAGAGGGATAAACTGGCAGTGCTGCAGGGGGAGGCAGAAGAGGATTGGTGTCTGCAATAAGACAGTACAGCCGGCCCTTCTGCTCAGCAGGTGAATGGGCCCCCAGGCGCGCGCCAGGGCCCAGTACAGGAGGGCTGGCTGTACTGCCTTATCAGCGGCCCTGCCCCCACCCACACAAGTGAGATAGATGGAGGAACCCCCCTCCTTCACATTGTGCTATTGTACTCTCACAGTGGAACACCACCCTTGTCAGAATACACTGATCAGTGCGTAGTTAGGTGCAGTCTGTAATCTCCATTGTAGGTGGCACTCATCTGAAGTGGCAGTACAGAAAGGGAAGGAATTTAGAAAGAACTTAATTCCTCTATGACTCCCCTGTGGTCAACAGGAGAACAGCTGTACGATTGGATGCTGGGGACCGTCATGACCTTTGCATACGTCTTGGTTGGGGGCAGAGCTTATTTAAGCCCTCTGCCCCCTGATTTGGTGTGCATTCTGCAATTGGTTAGTGTAAGCACAGCCTTCCGTGTGGGACAGTACATAGTGAGAGGGACAGGTTCCAGAGAATTATGGAACGTGCAGCGACTTTGCTATCTCTACTCAGGAAGACTCCCAGTTAAATTGGACCAGCCAGGCTGCATTCCCGCTCACACAAGCTGTTGGCATCATTTTGAGCGATAGAACTTCTGCTACTGCCACCTCTAGAAGTAGCTCCAGATGGTTGTGCTCTCCCGCCAGGCCTGGTGGTACTTTGTTGTAATATTCTACAATATACAGTTCATATCACTCACACTCTGTGTCATCCCTGCCGACTCACCAAGCTGCACCCTGCTCACAAGCGCTGCAGCCGCAGATCAAATAAAACCTTTCCAACATTTCTGTTTAAGGAGAAATTAATCATTAGATCGACATCCATAGATGGTTTGAAATTCAGTTGGCCCCTGATGAACGGCCGGATTTCGATTCATCTATCACCAGCTTTACTCATGAGATGGTGAACAAGTTTAGAAACAATGGACTGGTCATGGATATTCTTATCAAATTTTTAATGGATTGAAAAAGTAATAGAACTTTTTATCCCCTGACTTTCTCCTTTGTCTGCACAGTGGACTGTAGTTTATGTAGTGAAGAGGACTATGGCTGGTGGAACTTGATATCAGGGCCGGATTAACGTAGGGGCTATTGGAGCTGTAGCTTCAGGCCCCTACCATAATATCGGCCCAATACATTGATTCTAGAGACAATTACCATCCGCCTACATTGCCTTTCAGAAGCCAGACAGCGGAATTCTAGGCCTAATACAGACAGTGAGCTGGCCGGGTGCCGCTACATACATTGCCTTGCAGGACGGCCTCTTGCGGCGTGGTACCAGTGCGCCGAGGCTTAGCGCACTCCTCCCCCTGGAGTCCAGCATGCTTCCCTGTCGGGTGGAGCTTGATGTCCCGGCTGGCGTGATGTCATCCAAAGGCTGGCCCAAGAAGCTGGATGGGAAAGGAGTGCAGGCGGCGCCGCAGCGAGTAAGGAGGATGGAGCACTATACAAAGCTCTCCATGGGTCTGGGGAAGTAGGGCAGATGATAAGTTGCTCTCTTTTTGTGCAGCTCAGTGTACTGGCTGAAGTGGGTTAACTCTTGGGGGGCAGGGGGCTTATCAATGCCACCTATCACTGCCCATTAGTGCAGCTCATCAGTGCCACCGATCAGTGCCAGTGCCACCTATTAGTGCTTTTCAGTGCCGCCTACCAGTGCCCATTAATGCAGATCCTCAGTGCCACCTATCAGTGCAGCTCATCAGTGCCACCTATCACCAGTGCTGCATATTAGTGCTGCCTCATCAGTGCCACCTTATCAGTGCAACCTATCAGAGCCCATCAGTGCCACCTATCAGTGCTGCCTATCAGTGCCGCCTATCAGTGTAGCTTATCAGTGCCACTTATCAGTGCTGCCTATCCGTGCAGCTCATCAGTGCCCATCAGTGCAGCTCATTAGTGCCCATCAGTGCAACCTATCAGTGCTGCCTCATCAGTGCCACCTTATAAGGTGTGCCTATCAGTGCCCATCAGTGCCACTTATCAGTGCCCATCAATGCCGCCTATCAGTGCCCATTATTGCAGCTCACCAGCGCCACCTATCAATTCCAGTGCCACCTATCAGTGGCCATCAGTGCAGCACATCAGTGCCCATCAGTGCAGCACATCAGTGTTCATCAGTGCAGCACATCAATGTTTATCAGTGCCGCATATTATTGCTGCCTCATCAATGCCCATAAGTACTGCTCATAAGTGCAGCTCATCAGTGCTGCATATTAGTGCTGCCTCATCAGTGCCACCTTATCAATGCCCATTAGTGCCGCCTATCAGTGCTCATCAGTGCTGCCCCATCAGTGCCACCTTATCAGTGCTGCCTTATTGGTGCCCATCAGTGCTGCCTCATCAGTGCTGCCTATCACTGTAGCATCATCAGTGAAGAAGAAAAATTACTTATATGCAAAATGTTACAACAAACTAAGAAACTTTTTTTTTCAAAAATGTCAGCTTTTTTTTATGTAAAAATAAAAACCCCAGTTTAACTACTACCAAAAGAAAGATATATTTGTGTGATAGTCATTGTCATTCAAAGTGTGACAGTGCTGAAAATTGGCCTGGGCATTTCCATAAAAAAGCCCACAAAATCCTTAGCACCAGGCATATGATGCTCTTAATTTGGACCTGCTCCTGCCACAATAACTATTAAAATCCAGTAAATGACTGTCACAGTAAATTCCATCAAACAGTTGTATCTTGGTCAGCCACAGAATATTATGGTGAGTAGCTATCAATGCCATTGCAATAAAGAGAATACTCCAGTGTAATCTCTAGATTACATGAACAGATCATAATTATATTGCATGGTCCTATTTTATTTTGTGAGCACCTACATCTAAGGATGGCCATAAAGGCAGGGGTGTTGCTAGGTCTATAAAAGATCTGGGGCTAGAGCCCATAGCAGCGAAGTCATACGCTTGAGCGGGCATACACATGTATATAATATACGCGTGTGTGTGTAATATATACGTATATATATTGTTACATATCTGAGTGTGGACCCCCCCTTACATCAGGGTCCCCAAAGAGCCCCCCACTTACATGAGGGTCCCCAGAGAGCCCCCCTTACACCAGGGTCCCCAGAGAGACCCCTATATTAGGGTCCCCAGAGAGCCTCCCCATATATCAGGGTCCCCAGAGAGCCTCCCCATATATCAGGGTCCCCAGAGAGCCTCCCCATACATCAGGGTCCCCAGAGAGCCTCCCCATACATCAGGATCCCCAGAGAGCCTCCCCATACATTCCCCCCCAGGTGTGAGTCTATACATTGTTATATATATGCATATATAATGTGTGTGTGCGCATATAATATATGTACACATACGGGCGAGTTCGCATACTGAAGCGACGATACCCGAGATCGGGGTCTAGAAAATATCTGGATCGTTGTGGGGACGGAAATACCGGTAGGAATCTACATCCACGAGTGTTTTATTTTATCCTGGTACGTTATATTAATACTAGACAAGTACATTAGATCTCTAAT
>BLSH010010852.1:11424-31458 GCA_018402905.1 Glandirana rugosa | reverse complement strand
ATGTGTAAGAGAGCCCCCTATACATCAGCGTCCCCAGAGAGCCCCCTATTCATCAGGCTCCCCAGAGAGCCTCCCCATATATCAAGGTGCCCAGAGAGCCTCCCCATACATCAGGATCCCCAGAGAGCCTCCCCATTCATCCGGGTCCCGAGAGAGCCCCCCTATACATCAGGGTCTCCAGAGAGCCCCCCTATACATCAGGGTCCCCAGAGAGCCTCTCCCTTACATCAGGGTCTACAGAGAGTATCACCCTTACATCAGGGTCTACAGAGAGCCTCCCCATACATCAGGGTCCCCAGAGAACCTCCCCATACATCAGGGTCCACAGAGAGCCTCCCCATACATCAGCGTCCCCAGAGAGCCCCCCTATACATTAGGGTCTCAGAGAGCCTCCCCATACATCAGGATCCCCAGAGAGTCTCCATATACATCAGAGAAAGAGGGGGGTGGATGAGAGGGGGTGAGAGAGAGACCCCCTAGCCCTGCCTGCAGTCCCTACTGTCCCAGCCTCTGTCTGTGTGGGTATGTGTGTGTGATCCACCTACCTCCCACCCATCCTAGGTCAGTCTTTTTTCTTCCCATTCCATGACAGTCACAGCGAGCTAGGAGAGGAGCTTGGAGAAGGAGTGCAGGCTCTGGGAGGCACCAGGGATGCTGCTTAGGGTAGTGGTGAGGCCTCATCTTCTATCTCTCACTCCCTCCTGGGCTCTTCCCGGCTGCAAGGGGGCTGTGCTTAACTCTTTAGGCCCCACCAGCACAAGCACGGAGGAGGAGGAAGTGGAACCCTCTTCCGCTTTGAATGCTGGGCAGGGAGGGAGTCGTGGCCATGACATCACTGGTTGCTAGACACTAGGCGTATCTAGCAACCAGTGACCAGGAGTAGAGGCAGGTGGAGGTGAGGGCGGAGCCGGAGCCAGCGCTACCGCGGCTCAGTCTGCCCCTGCCTCCTCCTGCATTCCAGACCGGGATATACCTGCTAATTGCAGAACTGCACCCACCCAGTAAGAGACTCGGGGCTATGAGCCTCAGACTCGGGGCTATATCCCCAATAGCCACCCCCTAGCAACGCCCCTGCATAAATGTTTTTTTTTTGATTGGCTAGAGCGCCATCTGTTTGCAGCCGCTGATCGAATGGAAGTTTTTCAACAGTCCTGTTCAACAGAAGTCAATTGTTTGATTGTCTTCTGTAACTAATTGAAATTCATCCGGTCCCTGCTGAACAAATTTTGATCCATCCATGGCCAGCTTTACTGGACACACTACTCTTACACTGTCTCCATGTTAAATTTCAGTCCAAATAAGCACTGCTGACCGGCTCCAAGAGCCAAGGGTACTCCCTTAAAGTAGACCTGTCCCTTGCATGTAATAGGTAAAGTAACAGGTGCACTTTACAGATGAGAACATAAGCAGGCTTTATTTGCCTTCCCCATTCACACTTGCCTCTGTGAAACTTACATGGGGTTATCCACACTCCTCCGGCTCTCGCATGACAGAAATGGCAATGTGGCACTAAGAGCTACATTGTGAGGAAAGCAAGTGTTACCACATAACTAGGGTACCAAGCCAGAGTCATACATACTCAAAGGTAGGCTTCTGCCTGCTCACCACCCCGTTGATCACAGGAAACGGTCCGGCTGCTCAGGCTGTGTTGATGATGCTGGAACTGATGGTGTCCACTTGCTCTTTGCTTTAGGGAAATGGCTTCCACTGTTCTCCCAGCAGTTCTCTGCGGATCGGCCGCCGCTCACACTACAAATGCCGCTGAATCTGAAACAAACTGAGGTGCTGGCACACTGGATCCACTGATCACTCACTAGAACATAGTAGTGCTGCAGCTCTCTGGGGTGCTGTGTAATTTAAACCTGCTGGATCACTTGACTTAGGCCACAATCCTGCTGAAACACACAAAGATCCTCACTAGTCGATCACGTCGTCCAATGAGAGTGGAGCCGACTCCTTGCCCCTCTTAAATAGGTTTTCCCACAAAGCATCATTCCTCCAAAGAGCTCTTCCTGCAGCACAGCATCCTGGAAAATGGAGTCCTTCCATTGCAGAATCCAGGGACAGACTTCCTCTGTAGCAATACAAATCCCACAAGCAGTACCTCTCATATGACCATTTGGTTCAGCAGTTTCAACGCTAGGGAGGAATCTCTACAACATCAATAAACATGAAATGTCCCAGGTTAAAGGAGCACTATTTGACTCCTGGCTACAGACCCTTAAACTTATACTATAGAAATGGTGCTTTTGGGGTTTTCCAAAATCTACCTAAAAATCACATCCTTATACCTGCCAGATCTCTGATCCCCCTTCTATGATAGAACTCTGTCCTAAAACAAAATGCATTCAAGTAATAGAACAAATGTCATCAAGAATCCTATGGACCCTGCTCTGTTCTTGATAATGTCAGGACTCTAGACTTCTGCTGCTGGGTGGCAGAAGCTGCGGGGAGAGGTCTAGCTGTGGGAAAGAGGATCAGCTAAGTACAGGTGCATCTCAAAAAACTAGAATATCATCAAAAAGTTAATTTATTTCAGTAATTCAAAAAGTGAAACTCATATATTTTATATAGATGTGTTTACACATGATATATTTCAAGCCTTTCTCTATTTTAATTTTGATGATTATTGCTTACAGCTTGTGAAAACCCAAAATTCAGTATATCAGAAAACTAGAATATTTCATAAGACCAAAAAGAAAAATAATTTTTAATAGGGAAATGTTGGCTTAGTAAAAAGTATGTTCATGTGCAGTCTAGTATGCACTCAATACTTGGTTGGGGCTCCTTTGCATGAATTAATGCATTAATGCAGTGTGGCATGGAGGTGATCAGCCTACGGCACTGCTCAGGTGTTATGGCAGCCCAGGTTGCTTTGATAGCGGCCTTCAGCTCGTCCGCATTGTTGGGTCTGGTGTCTCTCATCTTCCTCTTGACAATTCCCCACATATTCTCTATGGCGTTTAGGTCAGACGAGTTTGCTGGTCAATCAAGCACAGTGATACCATGACCATAGAACCAGGTATTGGTACTTTTGGCAGTGTGGGTCGGTGCCAAGTCCTGCTGAAAAATTAAATCAGCATCTCCATAAAGCTGGTCAGCAGAGGGAAGCATGAAGTGCTCTAGAATTTCCTGCTAGAGGGCTGCGCTGACTTTGGACTTGATGAAACACAGTGGACCAACACCAGCAGATGACATGGCTCCCCAAATCATCACTGACTGTGGAAACTTCACACTGGGCCTCACGCAACTTGGATTCTGTGCCTCTCCACTCTTCCTCCGGTCTCTGGGACATTGATTTCCAAATGAAATATAAAATTTACTTTCATTCAAATATAGGACTTTGGACCACTGAGCAACAATCCAGTCCTTTTCTCCTTAGCCCAGGCAAGATGCTTCTTACGCTGTCTCTGGTTCATAAGTGGCTTGACACAAGGAATGAGACAATCATGGCCCATGTCCTGGATACGTCTGTGTGTGGTGCCTCTTGAAACACTGACACAGCCGTAGTCCACTCCTTGTGAAATTTCCCCAAATTCTTGAATGGCCTTTGCTTCACAATCCTCTCAAGGCTGCGGTTATCCCTGTTGCTTGTGCACCTTTTTCTAACACAAATTTTCCGTCCACTCAACTTTCCATTTATATATGCTTGGATACAGCACTCTGAATAGCCAGCTTCTTTAGCAATGACCTTTTGTGACTTACCTTCCTTGAGGATGGTGCCAATGACTGTCTTCTGGACATCTGTCAAATCAGCAGTCTTCCCCATGATTGTGTAACCTACTGAACCAGACCGAGAGACCATTGAAAGGCTCAGGAAACCTTTAGGCTGGGTTCACACCTATGCGAATTGGATGCGGCTTAAACCGCATCCAATTCGCAGGACACTTGAAAACACATTGTTTTCAAGGTGTCCAGTTCACATATGTGCGGTGCATTCGCACTCCGCATTGCACAAAAACCGCACACGTTTTTTGTGCAATGCGGTGCGAATTCCCAGCCCGTTGAGTCCAGTGGGAGCGCATCTAACACGGAGATGCACTCCGCACTGAACGGGGATATTTCCCCTGCTCGTGGCTCCTCCCCCATCTCTCCCCCCGCAGCTGCTGCGCTGTGGGAACGGACAGGAGCCGCCGAACGGCGGCTCCGCCCCTTCCCGTCAGCAGAGAGGCTGGAATTCGCACCGCAATGGTGTGAATCCAGCCTTATAGGTGTTTTGATTTAATTAGCTGATTATAGTGTGACACCATGAGGTTGATTTACTAAAGGCAAATAGACAGTGGGCTTTGTAAAGTGCAGTTGCCCTTTGCAAGTGCAGTTACTCCAGGGCTTAGTAAATGAGGTAAAGCTTCACTTTGCAAAGAATATCCACTCAAGAGCAAGGAAAGTTTAAAAAAGAGCATTTTTGCTTGTACAAAATTGGATGATGGAAGTCAACAGGGCTTCCTCTCATTTACTAAGCTCTGGAGCAGCAGACTGCACAGTCTATTTGCCTTTAGTAAATCAACCCCCATGAGTCTACGATATTGAACTTTTTCACAATATTCTAATTTTCTGAGATACTGAATTTTGGGTTTTCATTAGCTGTAAGTCATAATCATCAAAATTAATAGAAAGAAATGCTTGAAATATATAACTGTGTGTAATGAATCTGTATAATATATGATTTTCACAATTACTGAAAGAAATTAACTTTTTGATGATATTCATTTTTTTTTTAAATGCACCTGTATATCTCCTTTTATTGTTCCCCTAGACATAAAAAAGCAATTAACCTATGGTAGCCTGCAAGGGATCATTTTTATATACTGGGAGTTGGGCTTTACTATCACCTGCCCTTCAGAGTACCCGAGTACTTGTGACCTGCCCATCAAAGTAAACGAGTACCTGCCACCAGCCCATCAGAGTACCCGAGTACCTGTCACCAGCCCATCAGAGTACCCAAGCACTTGTTACCTGCCCATGAAAGTACCTGGTACCTGTCACCTGCCCATGAAAGTACCCAAGTACCTGTCACCAGCCCATCAAAGTACTGAGTACCTGTCACCAGCCCATCAAAGTACCCGAGTACGAGTCACCATCTCATCAGAGTACCAGAGTACCTGTCACCATCTCATCAGAGTACCCAAGTACCTGCCATCATCCAATCAGAGTACCCGAGTACCTGTCACCATCTCATCGGAGTACCCGAGTACCTGTCACCATCTCATCAGAGTACCCGAGTACCTGCCATCATCCAATCAGAGTACCCGAGTACCTGTCACCACCTCATCAGAGTACCTGAGTACCTGTCACTATCTCATAAGAGTACCGGAATACCTGTCACCATCTCATCAGAGTACCCGAGTACCTGTCACCAGCCCATCTGAGTATCCAAATACCTGGCACCAGCTCATCAGAGTACCCAAGCACTTGTCACCTGCCCATGAAAGTACCTGGTACCTGTCATCTGCCCATGAAAGTACCCGAGTACCTGTCACCAGCCCATCAAAGTACTGAGTACCTGTCACCAGCCCATCAAAGTACCCGAGTACGAGTCACCATCTCATCAGAGTACCCGAGTACCTGTCACCATCTCATCAGAGTACCCAAGTACCTGCCATCATCCAATCAGAGTACCCGAGTACCTGTCACCATCTCATCGGAGTACCCGAGTACCTGTCACCATCTCATCAGAGTACCCGAGTACCTGTCACCATCTCATCAGAGTACCCGAGCACCTGTCACCAGCCCATCTGAGTACAGGAGTACCTGTCACCAGCCCAACTGAGTATCCAAATACCTGGCACCAGCCCATCAGAGTATCTGAGTACCTGTCACCAGCCCATCAAAGTACCTGAGTACCTGTCACCTGCCCATCAAAGTACCTGGTACCTGTCACCTGCCCATGAAAGTACCCGAGTACCTGTCACCAGCCCATCAAAGTACAGAGTACCTGTCACCAGCCCATCAAAGTACCGGAGTACGAGTCACCATCTCATCAGAGTACCCAAGTACCTGTCATCATCTCATCAGAGTACCCAAGTACCTGCCATCATCCAATCAGAGTACCCGAGTACCTGTCACCATCTCATCAGAGTACCTGAGTACCTGTCACCATCTCATCAGAGTATCCGAATACCTGTCACCATCTCATCATAGTACCCGAGTACCTGTCACCAGCCCATCAGAGTACACGAGTACCTGTCACCAGCTCATCTGAGTATCCAAATACCTGGCACCAGCTCATCAGAGTACCTGAGTACCTGTCACCAGCCCATCAGAGTACCCGAGTACCTGTCACCAGCCCATCAGAGTACCTGATTACCTGTCAGCATCTCATCAGAGTACCCAAGTACCTGTCACCAGCCCATCAAAGTACCTGAGTGCCTGTCACCAGCCCATCAGAGTACCCAAGTACCTGTCACCTGCCCATCAAAGTACAGAGTACCTGTCACCGTCTCATCAGAGTACCCAAGTACAAGTCACCATCTCATCAGAGTGCCCGAGTACCTGTCACCATCTCATCAGAGTACCCGAGTACCTGTCATCATCCAATCAGAGTACCCGAGTACCTGTCACCATCTCATCAGAGTACCCGAGTGCCTGTCACCATCTCATCAGAGTACCTGAGTAGCTGTCACCAGCCCATCAGAGTACCCAAGTACCTGTCTCCATCTCATCAGAGTAACCGAGTACCTGTCACCATCTTATCAGAGTACCCAAGTACCTGTCACCAGCCCATCAGAGTACCCTAGTACCTATCTGCAGCCAACTAGAGTACCTGAGTACCTATATGCAGCCCATCAGAGTACTCAAGTACCTGTCCCCGTCCCATCAAGTTACCCGAGTACCTGTCTCCAGCCCATTAGTGTACCTGAGTACCTGTCACCAGCCCATCAGAGTACCCGAGTACCTGTGACCAGCCCATGCCTCAGAAAATGTATACTGCGGTATTTACTTTCCAAAATGGGGTAATTTTCTGGGTAATTCCATTGTCCTGGTGCTCCAGGACCTTGAAAAGTGTGATAGGTAGGGATGAAATTAAATGTGTAATTTATGCTCTTAGAATGCCTGAAGGTACTACTTCAATGTTGGACCTCTCTATGTGGCCAGGCTGTGCAAAAGTCCCACACATGTGGTATCACCATATTCGGGACGAGTAGCAGAATATATTTTGGGGGGTCATTTTTGCTATGTACATGCTATGTGTTAGAAATATCTTATACATGGGAAATCCCTACTTATATCTTATACCTAAATAATAAAAATCAGAGATCTATAAAGGGAATAGCCTTCTTTTATAAAATATTACAGAAACAACCCACCACACAAAAAAACCCCAACATGTTGAAATGGGAAGAAGATCTATCCCAAACAATTGATATTGACAAATGGAGGAAAGCTCTCTCAATGAGCAAGAAAGCAACATCTTGCATAGAACTTTGGCATAATTTTCAAAAAATGATTAATAGATGGTATTTTACGCCAGACTATCCAAGATATCCCCCACAAACTCCCCACTCTGCTGGCGCTGCAATGATCAAACTGGGACTCTGCTCCATTTGCTATGGGATTGTAAGAACCTTTCTAGCTTTTGGAACTCAGTCTCTTCCCTTATGGCTTCTATAACAGGCAATCTAAACAAACTTACTCCTACCATGGCTCTCTTAACCTCCCTGGCGGTATGATTATTTCAGATTTTTGGTGCTGAAAGCGGTACGATTATTTTGCATGAAAATTTGGCGTTTTATATTGTAGGCCTGTAATTCTTAGGAATAACTCACTTAAATCTATCCAAACAAGAGTCTAGTAGACATCCCAGGTATGAAAAAGTTTGAAAAATGAAATCATAAATTATAATATAACAAATAACTATAAATAATTATCAAATATAATAACATAATAGTAATAAAATGTATTCAATAATGTAATCAAACCAAAAACTCAGAAATTTGCTCATTTGCAGAATTGTCGCTGTCGTCACTTTCAGTTTCTGATGATAAATTTCCCCAAAAATCAGTATCATTCAATTCTGCAAATGATTCTTATTTACTATCGGTGTTTTCTAGCTGATCAAAAACCACTTTTGGGACACTTTTTGGTTGCTATGGACATTCTCATGTTTCCAGGCAGAAAGAATGACATATATAATATAAAAGTGCATGCAGGGCTCTGGGCAAACCACTAGGGACAAAGGGGATGTGAAATGTTTTCATACAGTAATGTAATCTATAAGATTACAGTGTACTGTATGTGCTGTGTGTGTTTCACTTTTTGAATTTCCCGCCGGTCTCCGTCCCCTTGCGATGCGACGCTCGCAGGGAACGGAGCCCAGCACACAGGAGTCATCTGGCGGCGGACACAGCCCGCAGACACGGCGGGGGACATCGCTGGATCCAGGGGACAAAGTAAGTAGTGCTGCCTGGATCCAGCAATGCAATCCTGAGTGTGGCTTGGGGTTACCGTTCTTGGTACTGAAAATCCACCCCGAGTCACACTCGGGAACACCGCCAGGGAGGTTAAACATAGACCTAGACACATACCCAATGAAATATAGAATTATAATAGCAAATACTCTAATAGCAGCTAGACTAACAATTTCTAAACTATGGAAATCGAACAAAGCACCAAACATAACGGATGTTATAATCAGACTCAATAATCAAGCATCTTTTGAAAAAATGCTAGCCCACAAAAACTTCAAAACTAAGCTATATGAAGCCCTTGGGAAAGTTGGATTCTACATCCAAAAGCCTCTAAATCCTTGAAATAGACAAATCTACGTTTATAGTATAATACATCAGAGCTCTCCGCTCGGACAACTTTCCTTCTAATGATAACTTGAGACTAATAAAGATTTGTTCCTCTTATTCACATATCCCTGTTTACACTATGAACCCATTGGGGTAAGCAGGGTAATTCCTAACGCTCTTCTTTTCCTCAATGAATAAGAGTACCAAATTCCAAACTCCAACTAATTGAACACAATAGCATATATTAAAATGAGGCATGAGTGATTCAGTTATGTAACAAATCTGATTGGCATAAATTAAGTTGATGTACATGTAAGATTCAATGTATTGATGAGCAATGGCAATATCCTTCTACCTTTGTTGTTTTTTTCCCTTTTCCCCTCCTTTACCTTTTACCTTGTATTGTCCCTACCCTTCGGTTTACCTTCATGCTGGATGTAATTTTTCTTTCTAGCGATTTTCTGTACTATTTGAAAAATCAATAAAAATCTTTAAATATAAAAAAAGAAATATCTTATAAATGGACCACTTTGTGTAAAAAATAAAAGCATTTTTATTTTCTTTCCACGTTTTTTGAAGACTTGAGGAAAAAATGAACCATTCAAAAGACTCATAATGCCACCTAGAATATATGTTGGGGTGTTTGCTTTCCAAAATGGGGTCATTTTGAGGGTAATTCCATTGTCCTGGTGCTCCAGGGCCTTCAAAAGTGTGATAGGTAGGAATGAAATTTGATGTGTAATTTATGCTCTTAGAACGCCTGAAGGTACTACTTCAATGTTGGACCTCTCTATGTGGCTAGGCTATGTAAAAGTCTCACACATGTGGTATCACCATACTCGGGATGAGTAGCAGAATGCATTTTGGTGGGTAATTATTGCTATGTACATGCTATGTGTTAGAAATATCTTATAAATTGACCACTTTGTGTAAAAATAAAAGTGTTTTCATTTTCTTCCACGTTTTTTGAAGACTTGTGAAAATAAATAACTTTACAAAAGACTCATAATCCTCAGACTACACTTTGGGTGTTTGCTTTCAAAAATGGGGTCATTTTGTGGGTAATTCCATTGTCCTGGTGCTCCGGGGCGTTCAAAAGTGTAATAGGTTGCTAGGAAATTAGATTTATGCTCCTAGAACGCCTGGCGGTGCTCCCTGCATGTTGGACCTCTCTATGTGGCCAGGCTGTGAAAAAGTCGCACACATGTGGGATCTCCATACTTGGGAGGAGTAGCAGAATGTATTTTGGGGTGTAATTGGAAGTATGCATATGCTGTGTGCGAAACTTGCTGTTTTGACAATTTTGTCTAAAAAAATAATAATAATAATTTCTTAATTTTCCCAAGAATTGTGGGAAAAAATACAACTTCAAAAACCTCGCCATGCCCCTTACTAAATACCTTGGAATGTCTACTTTTCAAAAAGGGGTCATTTGGGGGTATTTGTACTTTCCTGACATTTCAGGGCCTCGAGAAATGAGATCGGCCATCAGTACATCAGGTGTGATCAATTTTCGATTATAGGCACCATAGCTTATAGACTCTTTAGCTTTCACACTGATCAAATGTACACTTTTTTGGGGTTATTTTTACCAAAGATAGGTAGCAATGTAGGTTTTGGCACAAATTTATGAACAAAAATGACTTTTCTTGCAAAATGTTATCATCAAAACTAAAAAAAGTGTTTTTTTTTTTCAAAATTTCCGCTCTTTTTTTCACTTATGTCACAAAAAATAAAAAACCCGGTGGTGATTAAATACCTCCAAAAGAAAGTTCTATTTGTGTGGAAAAAACGATACAAATTTTGTTTGGTTACAGTGTAGCATGAGAGAGTAATTGTCATTCACAGTGTGGGAGCGCTGAAAGCTGAAAAATGGCGTCCTGTAGTGTAGAGGTAAATGACTGATTTTGCACTGCACTCTGATTTCATTACTGATTTCATTACTGATTTCACACTGCACACTGATTTCATGACTGATTTCACACTGCACACTGATTTTTTGACTGATTTCACACCGCACACTGATTTCATGACTGATTTTGCACTGCTCTCTTATATCATTACTGATTTCATGACTGATTTTGAACTGCACACTGATTTCATGACTGATTTCATGACTGATTTCGCACTGCACACTGATTTCATGACTGATTTCATGACTGATTTTGCACTGTACACTGGTTTCATGACTGATTTCACACTGCACTCTGATTTCATGACTGATTTCGCACTGCACACTGATTTCATGTCTGATTTCTGACTGATTCTGCACTGCACATTGATTTCTTGACTGATTTCATGACTGATTTTGCACTGCACTCTGATTTCATTACTGATTTCATGACTGATTTTGCACTGCACACTGATTTCATGGCTGATTTCATGACTGATTTTGCACTGCACACTGATTTCATGGCTGATTTTGCACTGCACACTGATTTCATGATTGGTTTTGCACTGCACACTGATTTCAAGACTGATTTCACACTGCACACTGATTTCATGACTGATTTCGCACTGCACACTGATTTTTTTCACTGATTTCCCACCGCACACTGATTTCATGACTGATTTTGCACTGCACTCTGATATCATTACTGATTTCATGACTGATTTTGCACTGCACACTGATTTCATTACTGATTTCGCACTGCACACTGATTTCATGTCTGATTTCTGACTGATTCTGCACTGCACATTGATTTCTTGACTGATTTCATGACTGATTTTTCACTGCACTCTGATTTCATTACTGATTTCATGACTGATTTTGCACTGCACACTCATTTCATAACTGATTTTGCACTGCACCCTGATTTCAAGACTGATTTCATGACTGATTTCGCATTGCACACTGTTTTCATGACTGATTTCTAACTGTGCACTGATTTCATGTAAGATTTTGTACTACATTCTGTTTTCATGACTGATTTCACACTGCACACTGATTTCATGTATGATTTCATGATTGATTTTACACTGCACACTGTTTTCATGACTGATTTCAAACTGTGCACTGATTTCATGTAAAATTTTGTACTGCAATCTGATTTCATGACCGATTTCACACTGCACACTGATTTCATGACTGATTTCACACTGCACACAGATTTCATAACTGATTTCGCTCTGCACACTGATTTAATGTCTGATTTCATTACTGATTTCACACTGCACACTAATTTCATGATTGATTTTGCACTGCCTTCTGATTTCATGACTGATTTCACACTGAATTCTGATTTCATAGTGACTAATTTTGCGCTGCATGCTGATTTAACATCTTCCTTTGCAGCGTATTGTAATAATACACTGGCAAGCTGAACTCCCTATCCTGGGTGGATGTCATATGATGTCCTCCCATTTTTGCCACTCTGTGGGCTCCCAGGGGCCCACATCATGGCAATCGGGGATTGGGCGTGTCCCTTGGGACTCTGCCCATCCCTGATCGGGGTAAAGAGCCAATTGGCTCTTTACCCCAATCTGGGATGGTCAGAGTCCCAAGGGACATGCCCAATCCCCAATCGCCACGATACCCCAGTAGGGTTGCCACATCATCCCTTTAATCCAGTACACATATTAATTACACAGGTTCTGAGGCTAATATAATGCACATAAGGCTCTAAGTGAGTTTAATTACCACCTTAATCAGCCACAGAACCTGTGTAATTATTGTGTGTCCTGGATTAAAGGGATGATGTGGCAACCCTAGCCCCCAGGAGCCCAAAGAATGGCAAAAATGGGGGCACAAGGCATGCAGGTACGCAGCGCATTGATCAGAGTTGAAGCTTATCCCCCTCATTCACAGTACACACAAAGCACACCGATCCCCCCAGTGATAAAGAGGACCTGTCACTACCCCATCAAAGTATCTGTCTTCACCCCATCAAAGTACATGCCACCTGACCATCAAAGTACCTGTCACAGCCCATCAAAGTACCTGAGTACCTGTCATCTGCCCATCAGAGTACCCAAGTAACTGTCACCAGCCCATCAGAGCACCCGAGTACCTGTCACCATCTCATCAGAGTACCCGAGTACCTGTCACCAGCCAATCAGAGTACCCGAGTACCTGTGACCAGCTAATGCCTCAGAAAATATATATTGGGGTATTTACTTTCCAAAATGGGGTAATTTTCTGGATAATTCCACTGTCCTGATGCTCCAGGACCTTGAAAAGTGTGATAGGTAGGAATGAAATTTGATGTGTAATTTATGCTCTTAGAACATCTGAAGGCACTACTTTAATGTTGGAACTCTCTATGTGGCCAGGCTGTGTAAAAGTCTCACAAATGTGGTATCGCCATACTCGGGACAAATAGCAGAATGTATTTTGGGGGTAATTTTTGCTATGTACAAGCTCTATGCACTATCTCATCAGAGTACCTGTCACCAGCACATCTGAGTACCTGAGTACCTGTCACCAGCCCATCAGAGAACCCAAGTACCTGTCACCAGCCCATCAGAGTACCCAAGTACCTGTCACCTGCCCATAAAAGTACTTGAGTACCTATCACCATCTCATCAGAGTACCTTAGTACCTGTCACCATCTCATCAGAGTACCCAAATACCTGTCATCAGCCCATCAGAGTACCCGAGCACCTGCCACCAGCTCATCTGAGTACCCGAGTACCTGTCACCAGCCCATCAGAGTACCTGAGTACCTGTCACCAGCCCATCAAAGTACACAAGTACCTGTCCCCAACCCATCAGAGTACCGGAATACCTGTCACCAGCCCATCAGAGTACCCGAGCACCTGTCACATCTCAGAGTACCCAAGTACCTGTCACAAGCTCATCTGAGTACCCGAGTACCTGTCACCAGCCCATATGAGTACCTGAGCACCTGTCCCCAGCCCATCAGAGTACCCGAGTACCTGTCACCAGCCCATCAGAGTACACAAGTACCTGTCTCCAACCCATCAGAGTACCCGAGTACCTATCACCAGCCCATCAGAGTACCCGAGTACCTTTCACCAGCCCATCAGAGTACACAAGTACCTGTCCCCAACCCATCAGAGTACCCGAGTACCTATCACCAGCCTATCAGAGTACCTGAGTACCTTTCACCAGCCCATCAGAGTACCCGAGTACTTATCTGCAGCCCATCAGAGTGCCCGAGTACCTATACATACATATTATTTATATTAAGGAAAGAATCCAGGCCTTTCTTAAAGCAATCTACCGTGCTGCCAAAACCACCTCTGGAGGGAGTCTATTCCTCATTTTCACAGCTTTAACTGTGAAGAAACCTTTCCGTATTTGTAGATTAAATCTTTTTTCCTCTAGACGTAAAGAGTGCCCCCTGGTCCTTTGTGATGAGCTTAAAGTGAATAACTCAACACCAAGTTCAATATATGGACCACTTTTGTACATGTTGATCATATCCCCCCTTAATCTCCTCTTCTCAAGAGAGAATAAATTCAGATTCTCTAATCTTTCCTCATAGCTGAGCTTCTCCATGCCTCTTATCAGTTTGGTTGCCCTTCTCTGCACTTTCTCCAGTTCCCCGATATCCTTTTTGAAAACTGGTGCCCAAAATTGAACTGCATATTCCAGATGAGGTCTTACTAATGATTTGTACAAGGGGGCAAAATGATGTCTCTATCTCTGGAGTCCATACCTCCCTTAATACAAGAAAGGGCTTTGCTTGCTTTGGAAACAGCAGCTTGGCATTGCATGCTATTATTAACCACTTAAGGACCGGAAGGATTTCCCCTTTAGGACCAGAGCACTTTTTGCGATTCGGGCAATGTGTCGCTTTAACTGACAATTGAGCGTTCATGCTGCGTTGTAACCAAACAAAATTGGCGTTCTTTTTTTCCCACAAATAGAGCTTTCTTTTGGTGGTATTTGATCCCCTCTGCGTCATTTCTGATCGCCGCTATAAACAAAAAAAGAGCCACAATTTTGCAAAAAAAAAAAAAATATTTCTTACTTTTTGCTAAAATGCAAATCCAAAAAAAAATGATAAAAAAACAAATGTATTCATTGGTTTTGACCGATTTATATTCTTCCTCATATTTGTGGTGGAAAAAAAATCACAATCTGCGTTTATTGTTTGGTTTGCTCAAAAGTTGCCGCATTTACAAACCATGAGAATTAATTTCTGCCGTTTTTACAATTTGATTTTTTTAAATAGTAATGGCAGCGATCTGCGATTTTTTCGGGACTGTGGTATTGCATACTGTATAAATGTCATTGGCAGTGAAGGGGTTAAACTTGGGGCGCTGTAGGGGTTAACTGTATTCCCTGGGTGTGTTCTAACTTTATGGGGGCTGCCAGGGGCACTAGAGATCTAACTGATCCCGAGTACAGGGATCAGTAGATCTCTGACATGCCGCCTGTCAGAACGGGGAACCGCCGTGTTTACATTGGCGGTTCCCCGTTCTGGCTCTGTTACGGCACATTGCGAGTCACCGGCGGACATCGAGTCCGCCCAACTCACCGCCCTGCTCAGGGAGCATGCAACGGGCACGAGCGCGCGCCACCGCCGGTGGCGCATGCTCTCCCCCTAGCAGCCATGCACCAAAGTGGCAACTATAAGCGACAATTCGCGGGACAGTCGCTGCTTATAGTCGTACACCGGTCGGCAACCGGTTAAGCTTATGATCTACCAAAACCCCCAGATCCTTCTCCACTATGGATTCCCCTAGTTGTACTACCCCTAGTATGTACGATGCATGCATATTCTTAGCCCCCAAGTCCATAACTTTACATTTAGCTACATTAAACCTCATTTGCCATATAGTCGCCCAATTAGACAGTGCATTGAGGTCTGCTTGTATGTTGGAGACATCCTGCAAGGAAGTTATTCCACTTGCATAGCTTGGTGTCATCTGCAAACACTGAAATGGTACTTTTAATCCCAGACCCGATATCATTTATAAATGTATTGAAAAGCAAGGGTCCCAACACTGAACCTTGGGGTGCACCACTGATAACCTTAGACCATCCAGAATAAGAATCATTAACCACTACTCTCTGAATTCGGTCTTTTAGCCAATTTTCTATCCATTTACAAACTGATCATTCCAAGCCTGTTGACTTTACCTTACACATTAGCCGTGTGTGGGGAACGGTGTCAAACGCTTTTACAAAATCCAAGTACACCTCGTCCACAGCCACCCCTCTGTCCAAGATTTTACTTACCTCCTTGGACACCTTGCCATAGCTTGTCAAGTGCAGTCAGATGTGTGTCAACTAGTTTATCCTCTTAAGTACTAGCCTGTATACAGCGGGGAAAATAATTATTTGATCCCCTGCAGATTTTGTAAGTTTTCCCACTTACAAAGAAATGAAGGGCCTATAATTTTTATCATAGGTAGATTTTAAATGATAGAGACAGAATATCAACCACAAATCCAGAAACAAACCACATGATATAAATTGCGTTGCAATTCAGTGAGTAAAATAAGTTTCTGGCAACTCAACCATGCAGCTCATTTTTGTTTAAGTATCTTCGTATTTTGCTCCTTAAAAACAACCACACCGTCTTTTTCCAGAGCAGCCTGCATTTCCCCTGAGGTTACCAGTGAGTTTTTTTTTATATCCCAAACAATTGCTCTGGCAGTTGTGACTGCAATCTTTCTTGGTCTACCTGGCCTTGGTTTGGTTTTAAAAGATGCCCGAATTTTCCACTTCTTAATAATTGATTGAATAGTACTTAATGCCAAATTTAAGGTTATGGATATCTTTTTATATCCTTCTCCATCTTTATAAAGTAACATTACCTTGTTACGCAGGTCTTTTGACAGTAGTTCTTTTCTGCTCTCCATGGCTCCATATCCAGCCTGCTTGGTGCATTCATGTGAGAGCTGACAAACTCATTAATAATTTATACACAGACACTAATTGCAATTTAAAAAGCCACTGATGTGGGAGATTAACCTTTAATTGCCATTTTAACCTGTGTGTGTCACCCTATGAGTCTGTACCAAAGCCAAACATTCCAGCGTATGTCAACTTTTGATCAGGGCCATTTGAGTGATTTCTGTTATCATTATGATTTAAAAAGGAGCCAAACAACTATGTGATAATAAATTACTATCCTTAAATAAAAGAGTTTTTTGGGGGGAAGGGGGTGGGGTTAGGGAAGTCTAAGGGGGTCAGATCGGGAGACCTTGGGGCCATTCAACTGGATTGGTCGTCATGGGCCAGTTGAATGGCCACCAAGGTCTCCCGATCCGACCCCCTTAGACTTTTATCTTTGGGGTCATCTGAAGGCAATTGTCTATGCTTTGAAGATACGAGATGTGCAGCACCTGAAACTACGGATACTGGAAGCCTGTGCTAGCATTTCTCCTGCGGTGTTGCTATCAGTGTGTGAAGAGTGGGAGAAGAGGGTTGCATTGACAATCCAACACAATGGGCAGCACATTGAACACATTTTATAAGTGGTCAGAAACTTGTAAATAACTCATGAAAGAATAAAGTTACGTTAAAATCAAGCACACCATTGTTTTTCTTGTGAAATTCCCAATAAGTTTGATGTGTCACATGACCCTCTTCTTATTGAAAAAACAAAAGTTGGATTCAAAATGGATGACTTCAAAATGGCCGCTATGGTCACCACCCATCTTGAAAAGTTTCCCCCCTCGCATATACTAATGTGCCACAAACAGGAAGTTAATATCACCAACCATTCCCATTTTATTAAGGTGTATCCATATAAACGGCCCACCCTGTACAGTGTTACTATGATAACACTGTATCACTCTGGTCACAGTGAGTTCGGAAAAAAAAGTCGTAAAAAAAAAGAAAAAAAGTGATAATATTTTTTTTAAAATGTTAAAAAATGATATCTCTATATTTTTTTTACATATTGTCACCAGTCCCTGATTACCGGCACACCGGTTATATGATAACACTGTACTGCACTGGTGACAGTATGTAAAAAAGAAATTGTGAAATCTTCCTTTTTTTTTTACTTTCTTTGTTTTCTAAATTGTGACAAAAAATTACAACTTCCAAAAGGGAGCCATTGTGGGGTATTTGTACTTTCCGGGTGTTTTGGGGCCTCAAGAAATAAAATAGGGTATCAGTGCATCAGGATTGACCAATTTTCAGATATTTCCTATAGTTTGTATAATGTTCCTACAGACTAAATAATATACACTGGTTTGGGTTATTTTCACCAAAGAAATGTAGCAGAGTACATTATGACCTAAATTTATGAAGAAAGATTATTTATTTGCAAAACACTAACAAAGAAAGGTGTATTTTTCCCCCATATTTTTGGTCGTTTTTTTCATTTATTTAGCAAAAAAAAATACAAAACCCAGTGGTGATTAAATACCAACTAAAGAAATGTCTATTTATGTAAAAAAAATTATAGAAATGTTATAAGGGTACATTATTGCATGACCGCGCAATTGTCATTCAAAATGTGACAGCGCTGAAGGTTGAAAATTGGCCTGGGCAGAAAGGGGGGGTAAAAGTGGCCGGTATTGAAGTGGTTAAATAGGTGCAGCTTTGTAGTCATAGATTATTTAACATTTTAAACACAAATGTCATTTTAAGTGGTTGCTGATTAGAAAAGATAATAATTTCAGCTCCACGCATAACTGAAGGAAATTGCACCATTTAGTTACATATAAACATTAAAACAATATTAATCCAATTGGCTCCTCCCATAACGGAAAAGCAAATATTTAACTTGAATAGGTGCCTCTCTGTAGTCATAAATTATTTTGAATTCAACCACAAATATCATTTTCAAAGTGATTACTAATTAGAACGAGGGTTACAGCGTTTCTATGGAGATCAGTTTTCAAGCTTCACTTATAAATGAATTACAAATTCTCCATTAATTTATATGAAAACTTGCGCTCCCCTTATCCTGGTGTGATTTCTTTGTGAATTCATCCTGGTGTGTAGTACAGAATGTCTCCATATTAAACAGAAGTCAGACAGTAGAAAATAATAGGAAACTGTCAAGGAAGATATTGGAAATATGAACAGAATCAATCAATTATATATATGATGCAGATTATCAATAGCTTTCACATAGTAATTGTGTTTTGCTGAGCCCTCCATATAGATCCTGCCAGTAGACTGTTTTTGGTAGCACTTCCTGTCATTGGCTGGCTGAGCTGCCAATCAAAAGTGACAGTTGAAAGCACTGCAGGTCTCCCTGGCTGAGCCCTGTAACTGCCACTGGCTGAGGAGTTTATCGAGCGTGTGACAGCTCCAACGCTGCTCTCCCTGTGATCGGCTGATTACTGAGGAATATTGTGGATTTCTGCAGATTTCTACGGCTAATAACACTTTTATTAGTATTATTAGTGTTATTGTTGCTCTTATTGTGATTATTAATCACATTTTCTATTGGTTCTTCTATAGGCATCCAATACCACCAGGATGGCAGCCTCTGGATCTGGACGTCAGGACCATCTCATCCACCTTGATGGAGACAGAAGCGCCATTCCAGCAGGTAAGTGCAATGTCTGATCAGTGGGGTGTCCTCTGGGTACCGGGGTCCCTAAGAGGGATGGGGCCCCCCTCACACACTGCACACATGGGGGGTAATGCTGTCCTCTGGTCGTGTCTACCCCGTATACATCCCCCCTTCTACTCCAGACCAATCACAGAGCCTAGGGCAAAGTTCTGAGACTCCTCCCCCCAGCCGTCACTGGTTGCTAGGGCCACTGGTATCCTAACAACCAATGACATTAGTTGCTTGTCCCCCCCCCCCCAGCCTCCCAGATCCCACCCTGACCCTACAACCCTGCTGTGTAAGGTAAGGGGGGAGGGGGTGTATGGGGGGGTAGTGATATATGGGGGGGGCAGTGATATTAGGGGGTACAATGATGTAGGGGTGAGGTAGGGTAGGGGAGTGATGGACCCCTCTGCCTGTTGTTCAGTGGCATTGCAATAGCAACAGGACCCCAGGCAGACTTCTCAGGTCCTGAAGTGTCTGCAGATTGTCACACATCTGATATACGGACATCATGTCTGTCTGTGTGTCTGTATGACTTTTGTCTGTACTACAGGCATATAGTCTACACACTGTTAGACGTCTGTGAAGTCCTGGACTCTTCAGACGGACCCCAGGACAACGATAACGTTACGGTGACTTGTTGTCCGTCTCCCCAGGTAGTGAGGGGATGGGATGGAGTGGGGATGTAGTAACATGGGGGATTATAGTGACGGGGGGGGTATATAGTGATGGGGGGGTATGTGGGGGAGGGGGGAATGGAATGTGTCGTCCCAACATCCCAGTCCCACCCTAGACCCTCCGACCCCCCCCCCCCTGTTCGTTGATTACAGTAACCAACAATCCTATGGTCACCGGGA
>BLSH010010804.1:191491-209178 GCA_018402905.1 Glandirana rugosa | reverse complement strand
CCCAAGGGAATGGCCCTTACCGTTGCCGTTGTGGGCTCTACGTTAGGCTTCTAGCCGACACCATGGTTGTAGCGCCGGAGGGACCTGTCCATTCACGGGATTATAATTTTCAGTCGTCGACGCCCCCCGCACCGGACCGATACCGACTCATTTCTGTGTGATTGTGTCTCGAGGCCCAGGAGTTGGTCGGTAGGACCGCAAAATTTCTGGTTTCTGAGCCGTACATGAGGAGGTTTTTCGCCTTTAGTTTCTTCCCGTTGGGTCCTTGCTAAAGTTCGTTTTGTAGCTTTTGGCCTCCCCTCTATTATGTGATGAAAAGGCCGAGAGTCTGCGAAATCGTTCCTGGGTTGCCCTTCTTTGATTTCCGCTTTTTGGAGGAGTACATGCCGAGTCTTTGGTCTTTAAAACGCCAGGATGGCTGGTTGAGGACCCGGAGCTCTGTGTTAGTGTGTCTTTACTCAGCCATAGCCAGGCCACGCCCCCCGCAGCTGCTGACTTTTAATATTAGGGCACTTACCTGTCCAGGGAGGCCGCGATGTTGGTACCACAGCCGATCTTCGGATTGCATCTCGGGTGTTGCCGTTGCCATTCCCGGTAAGGGAACCCATCAGTAAAGCCTTTCAGCTTTGCAGCTGGTTCCCTAATGCACAAAGCGCTTATTGGCCCGATGGTGGGGCAAAGAGGAGGGAGGCCGAACTTCCAAGAGACGGGCCGCGGGCACCGTCTCCTGGAAGTGAGGAAAGGGACATGTCAAAAACAGGTACCCATTCCCCCCCCCCCCCCCCCGAGAGGTGTCAGGAGGGGGGAGAAAGCATATAAGCGGAAGTTCCACTTTTGGGTGGAACTCCGCTTTAATGCATTCTATGTATGAAGGTAAAAAACCTTCTGTGTGTAGCATCCCCCCCACAGCCCCCCTAAGGCTACATACATACGGGCATTCTGAAAAACGAGCTGTAAAGCTCTTACCGACGCCAGGAAAAAAATGAGATTTTATCAGCGTTATGCATTGACGTCAATGCACGTTTAGCCGCGCTAGCTTTCAGCTGCGCTTTTCTGCCTCTATTCAAAATCAATGGTTCCCTATGGGAGCCCATTGATTTGAATAGAAGTCGCACCAGAAGTTGGATCATGATGATCTAACTTGCGGTGCGACCTATGTGCTGAGGATCTTGAAGGGGAAACCCCGCAAAAATGAAAAAAAAATTTGCGTGGGGTCCCCCCCCAAGAGATTTTTTTAGGGCAGTGGTTCTCAACTCCAGTCCTCGGGACCCACCAACAAGCCAGATTTTAAGTATTACCTTGGGGAGATGCAGACTAGAACACTGCAATCACTGAGCAGCAAATGATATCACCTGTGCAGTATTTCAGTTATCCTGCAAACCTGGCCTGTTGTGGGGTCCCGAGGACCGGAGATGAGAACCACTGTTTTATGGGAACCCCCAAGCCAAAAAAATGGTGTGGGCCCCCCCCCCAAAATCCATACCAGTCCTTTATCTGAGTACACAGCTTGGCAAGTCAGGAAAGGGGGGGGGAGCGAGCCCCCCCCCTCCTGGACCATACCAGGCCACATGCCCTCAACATGGGGGGTGGGTGCGCCCCACACCCCAAAGCACCTTGTCCCCATGTTAATGACGACAAGGGCTTCTTCCTGACAACCCAAGCCTGTGGTTGTCAGGGTCTACGGGCGGGGGCCTATCAGAATCTGGAAAACCCCTTTAAGAAAGGGGCCCCCAGATCCACCCCCACTTTTTTTTTAGGTGAATGGGTAGGTGTACAATGTACCCCATGCTCATTCACATAGGGTGGGGGGCTGGGATCTGGGGGCCCCCTTGTTAAATGGGGCTTCCAGAGTCCGATAAGCCCCCTGCCCGCAGACCCCGACAACCACAGGCCAGGGTTGTGGGGATGAGGCCCTTGTCCTCATCAACATGGGGACAAGGTGCTTTGGGGTGGGGGGCGCAGGGTACCCACCCCCTATGTTGAGGGCATGCGGCCTGGTATGGTCCGGGGGGGGAACTCACTAGTTCCCCCCCCCTTTCCTGACCTGCCGGGCTGCATGCTCGGATAAGGGTCTGGTGTGGATTTTGGGGGGACCCCATGCCATTTTTTTTTTTGGCAGGGGGTTCTCCTTAAAATCCATACCAGGCCGAAGGGTCTGGTATCTCTTGGGGGGGGTAACCCCACACGTTTTTTTTTTACATTTTTCCCCTTCAAGATCCTCAGCACACAAGTCGCACCATAAGTTGGATCATTATGATCCGACTTCTGGTGCAACTTCTATTCGAATCAATGGGCTCCCATAGGTAACCATTGATTTTAAATAGAGGCATAGAACTGACTGACGAGGCTTAACGCTCTGTATATAACATTAAGCCGTGTTTTTGAGCTTTTACCTGTGTCTGCATTTTTACAGCTCTAGCGCTGGAGCCTCAGAACGCGCTGGTCCTGGGGTTTTTTTGGAACTTGAAAACGCCTATGCCACTTACAGCTCAAAAACATCCGTGTGTTTATGAGGCCATTGAAAAACATGGAGAGGAGTTTTTAAGCTGTAAAAACGTCCGTGTGTATGAGGCTGAATACTTACCTGAGCCCCCCTCTCAATCTAGTGATGTCCATGAGAGCCTTGCCTCTCTGGGGACTTGCACTCCTGATTGGCTTTTGGCAATGGCTCCTGCTGCTGTCAATCACAGCCAGTGAGCCAATCAGGAGACAGAGGGAGTGAGGCCAAGCCCTGGCTCCGTGTGTGTGTGAATGGTCACACAGAGCCACGAGTCGGAAGTGCGCCTGTTTGGGTGCCCCCACAGCAAGCTTCTTGCTGTGGGGGCACCTGGCAAGAGGGAGGAGCCAGGAGCTCCGAAGAGGGACTCAAGAAGAGGAGGATCCGGGCTGTTCTGTATAAAACCAACTGCACAGAGGAGGTAAGTATAACTTGTTTGTTATTTAAAAACAAAAACAAAAAAAAAACCAACAAGACTTTAGTATCACTTTAACCCTTTCACTGGCAGGTCCGTACGTTGTACGAACGTAATGGCGGGGGGGGGGGGGGTATTGCACACAATCCAGTGGCAGTCGCCTCTGGGATTGTGTGTGAAACTGACGGGCAAACTCCTGCCTGTCAGGTGAGAGCGGTCGGGCGGCCTTCGCCGCTCGCTCTCACAGACCCCTGGTAACGGCGCCCCCCCCCCACATCGCGCGCGCGCGCGCTCCCACCATGCTTACACATGAGGTCTGAACTGTCCAATTGTATTCACAGCATTGTCTTTGCAAAGCCATTGGATGAGAGGAGGAGCAGGGGGCATTTATGCTGGACCGTGTTAGCTACCGGCCTATCAGGTTCTAGTCCCAGTTGGAACGTGTGCGTAAGGGTGGCTCCAAATACCCCTACCCATTCACCAACAAAGTGTCAAGAAGTAAAAACCACAAGAGACAGGCTGCATGCTCAGATAAGGGTCTGGTATGGATTTTGGGGGGGGACCCCATGCCAATTTTTAAAAAATGTTGGCATGGAGTTCCTCTTATAATCCATACCAGACCCCAAGGGCCTGGTATGGACTGGGGGGGGGGGGGCCCTACGCCGCTTTTTTCATTTTTTTAAAATCTATATTACCGGGAGCTGGAAATACATTACAGCTGCGAGCAAGTTTAAATTACATTTTTTTCTTTAGAAATTTCATTATTGCTATGGCACTGTTCAACACATCGCACAGATGCGCCACTTTACAGGCAGACTAAGGGGACCCCCCAGACACGATATTTAAAGAAATATATCAGTTTTATTGTTTCACTTTAAGCATCATTAAAATCGCTGCTCCTTTAAAAATGATTGTTTGAAAAACTTTTTTTGCATTCATACATGTCAGTACCCAGGTCCCCATACACTTTTTATGGCAATAACTTCCATATAAGGCTTTAAAATGAGCACTGTTGATTTTTCATGTTCGTATCCCATAGATTTTTTTTTTTTTTTTTTTTTTAAACTTGTTTTATTAAAAGATTCAGAAGAGGCATACAGGTTATGTACAATGAAAAGCATAAGGATACATCTCCGAAATCCATCTACTATGTGTTATTATACAGCAAAATACAAGTTTACCAGTAGTATAAAGAGAGAACATACTGAGACATGCCTCTTAGTCATCCAATCTGTTTGTCACATTATTAAAGAACAGTAAACACACCAAAGCAGAACAGAGTAAGTCTATATCCTTACTTGTGTAGGGAAAGTGAGTGCAAGCAGCATGGTTACCTATCAAGTTAACGTAACACGAGAAAGAAAGCTCAAAAATGTGGAAGCGCTGCTTAAATAAATCCAATAAAATCAAACAGTGAATAGAATAACACTAAACTAATAGAATAGCAGGGAATGTGATAATATAAAGACAATACAATAAATTCATAAATATAACATATATATCTGTGCTGAAATGTGCAAAAACAGCAGTAAATAAAGGTGCTTTTGCTAAAGTGCAATTCTCAAACAGTCCCGGTAAATAAATAATTTGCAAGATGAAAAAGGGACAAATCTTCTCAAATACTAAATGTGGACAGTCCTCAATTTCTTGCAGCAAAAGGAACGTGCTCCCTCCACCAGGTAAAATGAATGCTTACCCCAAGGCTAGGCCCCACCGGGCCAAATCACACATGTGTAGGGCAGAGTATCATGCAGACAAATCAGATAACCTTCTCCTTGATATATGAATCCCAGTGACTTACAATGAAAAAGCTCCCTCCACCAGGTGAATTAAAGGCTCACCTCAATCAATGACCCTACCGGGCCAGCTCACGCATAGTAGGGCAGAGTATTAGATAGCATAATCCGGGATCCTTCCCTTTTAAGAAAGACGCTTGGATATCCAGTGGCATCAGATGCACATCCTTTTTATTGTTCTTCACATTAAGCTTGATTATGTCTTCAATTTTAGTAGGAGTAACAAGATCTTTCCAGAGGCCCCAAGAAGAGAACTTCTTCTTAACGTAGGCTATATTATAGACATTTTTGGCTTTTGGTAACTGAACAGATCTTGGGAATAGAAGACCTTTTGGTTTGGAACCAGTGGGATCTTGGTCACAAAGGTTTTTTAAATATTCACTAAAGCTCAAACACCACTTCTACATCAAACTCTGCAGTCATTGTTGTCCACCATGCCATCCTAAGTGGTACACTGGGAAATGGAGTCCGCAGCCCGTGACGTCCCGTAACATAAGAAACTTCTTGACCGTTGACACCTTTATACATGCTTCAACACTGGAGAGGTGGGCTAGAAATTAAACTTAACAAGGAGTCACTGGTATCCTGTGAGTCTAACCATGGGCCCCAAATTTTGGTGAATTTCGTAGGGCAACCCCTAGCCTCGTAAGTTAATTTATATAACTGGAGTTGTTGGTTTACAACTCGTTTCCACAGACCAATATGCAGGGGCTCAGACCGAGTCCAATATAGTACCACCGTTTTCCCGGCATAATAAAGTAGTAGCCGCAGTAACAATTTAGTCTTAATAGGAAGCTCAACATCCCCAAACATCCCCAAGAGACACCACCTGGGGCTGCAGATGTTGGGGAGCTCAAAGGTATCAGAAATAAATGCGGTGATTTCTGACCAAAATGGCCTTATCTTATTACAAGACCATACCATAGGGATGAAGTCTCCCTGTTCCATCTCTCATTTATGACAAATGGGAGACGGCCGCCTACACATCAGAAAGAGTCTTTTTGCGGTATGATAACTTTAGTGGGGATACTGTAACTGTATTAACTTATCCCTAGCAGAAATAACAGTTTCTGGATAGGAGCCACAGACTTCCTTCCCGTCATCAAGTGTAAGATCGGGTATGTCCGCCACCCACCTGGCATAAGCCCTTTTTATTAGGGGTGAGGGTTTGTGTAGTAACAGGTAATAGGTGGAGATAAGTTTGGAGTGTGCAGGTGAGAGAAGCGCACGCTCTAACTTGGAATTGCAGAGCTGCACTTCTCTAATTCCTATCTGAGCCTCAGCCGCATGGCGTAGTTGTAGGTATCGAAATTGCCACGTATGAGGTACTCAAAACTCCTGTTGTATTTGTAAGAATGCTTTGAACACCCCATGCTCATATAGCTGGTGGTGGAGATACTTTAGGCCATAACCTGCCCAACGTAAGCCATCTGAACGTTCAGCATAGTGAGGTAGATAAGGATTAAACCACCGAGGCGTATGTGGTTGGCTTCCTTAAGGATATGCAAGCAATGGTCGCAGATCTGTAATGAGGTTTTTAGAGTTACAGTCCCCTGTGTAGTATTGATTGTGCGTCTATTGATGAGATTACCCAAGGCTTCGTAGGAGGACAAGACTGCAGCCTCAGCAGTGGTAGCTGCATTTTTCATCTGCGGGAAAAGCAACCAATGGAGGTACTGTATACCAGTTGGGCAGCAAAATAATAAAGACTTAAATTAGGGAGTGCCAAGCCCCCCTGGAGGTTGGTAATTGTAGAGCCGCCAAGAATAGCCTGGGAGCACCAGGGTGCCACTAAAATGAAGAGAGGTGAGGCTCAATGGCTTGGAAGTGGTGTTTTTGAATGTAGATTGGGGAATTAGCTAAGAGATAGAGGAATTTAGGTAAAAACACCATTTTAAAAAGATTTACACGCCCCAACAAAGTGAGAGATAGGTTTAGCCATTGTGTTAGTTTAGTGCGAAAGGAGGATATACAAGGCAAAATATTATTAGCAAAATATGTTTCAAGTGGAAGCTGAATTTCAATGCCCAGATACCTAAATTTACTAGTAACCTGTAGGGGTCCTATAGACTTTAATAGGGTTCACAAGTTCCCTTGAACTTTTTGTCTGTTCAAGGTGTTCTGGTGCGAACCGAACCAGGGGGTATTCGGCCCAACCCTAGTCGGGAGGACCTACCCCTCCCCCTGGCGCATGAGCATGAGAGTTCATTCATCCTGGCACGCAGCAGATGCTGGGACTGTACACCCAGCTGCACATGCACAGCCCAGGGTACATTGTCAAGAAGACTGCAACCACGCAAAGAAGAATCCTTTAGGCCTAGTTCACACCTTCACCTTCAGCCTAGGTTCACACTGCACACCACATATGATTCGCACAGGAATCGCACCATATTCCTACGTTAATCAAATGCGATTCTCTTCAGTGCGATTTGAGCCATATCATTATGAATAGCTCAAATCACACCGCAGCCGCATGAAAAAGGTGCAGGGAGCTTTTTTTTGTTCTCACTGAGTGTAAACACCCATGCGATCCGGTTCAGGCAAACGCACTGCATTTTGCAAACTGCTTTTGGGGTGTTAACTTTTTTTTTTTTTCAAAATATTTTATTTTTCAAAAAAGCAAAAGACAGGAGACATGGAATCATGGCGGAATAAGTGTGGACATACCTGTTACATGTCATATTACAATATTACAATATTACATATTACAGTATTGCTATAAAAGTGATGACACAATAATACAGTACACCCTGTTATCTCGCTTCTGTTGCATCTAGAGTGTGTAATATAGCACCAGCCTAGGTGCCGGCTGGAAGTAGTTAGTGATTTAATGCAAGATTGGTGGGGAGTCCATTTGCGAGTAATGGGGTATATAGAGAAAGGTTCCACGAAACCTGTCCCATCCCGTTTTCCAATTTCAGAAGTTGGAGAGGACGAAGAATGGACTACCACCGAGATGTGGAGGAAAACATGGAAAAAGAGAAAGAGGACAAGAGAGCAAGGAGAGAGAATAGTCAGAAAATGGGGGGGAAAGGGAAGAGGGTTAAGGACAAAAAGGGGGGGGGTGAGATGGTGGGGGGGAGGGGGCTGGTGACGATCTGTGACAGCACGGTCAAGTGATCCGTTATTGCTCAGATAAGGTTCAGGTCTCGAGAAGGGCTTTCCCTTCGTCAGATATCACAAATATATCCCAGATACTCAAGGTCTTAAGCCTCATACACACAGTGCGACGGTTGTATGAAAACAGTCGTACGACCGCTTGTTGTACGATCATCCGACCATTAGTACGTGCGATTAGAACAGCCAACGTGTGACGGTCGTACAACATGAGTTGGATGAGCAGACTAGAAAACTTTGGCTGTACAACAAGCGACCGTTGTATTGTGTGTTCAGAGAAGTTGGGCCAACAAAGTTGTACTGTGCAAAACAGGCATGCTCAGAAGCCAGGAACGCCCAGAAGTGTCCGTTCTGGGAAACCTACGTTCCCAATTCACAAATCACATTCACCTGAACTTTCTCTTTATACGCTCGTAGCACGTCACCACGTTAGGCTTGGTGGTACAATCGCTTAGTGCACGTCAGTACGCGAGACACAACAGCCAACATACGATTTGGGCCGTTTGGTCGTACGACCGTCGCACCGTGTGTACGAGGCTTTAGAATACTTCTTGTGTTTGTGTTGAGCTGCCAACACCATGTAGTGCAAGGGCCTGCCTGATTGCATACAAATTGAAACTCCTAAGGTTTGACCTCATAGTATACGGTTTTGGTAAATCTACAGAAAATTGGATAGTGTGTATCCAGCTGTAGTCTTCCATTTTATTGATTTCCTCTACTTTTCGCACCCAATGTGCGATAGTTGGAGGATCGGTATGTTTCCAATGTAGAGGGATACAAGACTTAGCCGCATTCAGTAGGTGACGTACAATGGACTTTTTATAGTTTTTGGCTGGCATATTGGATACAGGTAGAGGAAAAAAGCTGGGTCATCGGGTATCTCATACCCTGTGAATTTTTGTGTGATGGTTCGAATCTTCGTCCAGAATTTGGTCAGCTTGGGGCATAACCAAAAGATGTGTAACATCATCCCTCTGTCTCTCCCACATCACCGATCTGAAGTGTTCGGTGGTATTTATGTAGTTGATGGGTCATCAAATACCACCTGGTCATTATTTTGAAATTAGTTTCTTGTACTTTAGCACAGGTTGATGATTTAAAGTGGAGTTCCACCCTATTAAAAGTCAGCAGCTACAAAAAGTTTATCTGCTGACTTTTAATAATCGGACACTCACCTGTCCCTCGTTCCAGCGATGCGGCCACCCGCTGCCTCCCTCTTCTCCCCCTCCTCCATGTGGCGGCCACATCACAAGTGTGGGCGCCCGGCTTTGTCTTCAAAGCCGGGCGCACACTGTGCATGCACGAGTCGCGCTGTGAGTGGCTGACGTGTCTTCTGGGACCTGTGATGTGTCCCAGAAGATCACCGGGTGATGGGGGGGGGGAAGGTGAACTTCCTTCCGGCTCCGCGGCACCTGTCCCCCCCCCCCAAGAAATGACATGCCAATTGTGGCATGTTGGGGGGTCACCTTCTTTTAAAGCGGAAGTTCCACTTTTGGGTGGAACTCCGCTTTGAGGGCGAAATTGATAATATTTTGAATTTGAGCGGTAGTGAAAGTGCGGTTCAAACCTGTCTCCCATTCCTGCAAACAGAGTAGTTGTGGCTGTTCAGGGGGGGTTAATTAGCAGGGAGTATGTTTTAGACAGAACATGAGGTAGGGAGTCTGAATTCAAGCAGTATTCCTCAAAACGAGTTAAAGTGATTGTAAAGTCTCGTTTTTTGTTTTTTTTAATATTAAACATGTTATACTTACCTCTTCTGTGCAGTTGGTTTTGCACAGAGCAGCCCGGGTCCCTCTTTGCTGCCCTTAGCCCCTCCCTCCTATCCAGTGCCCCCACAGCCCACAGCTTTCTATGGGGGCACCCGAGCTGAGTCAGTGCTCCGTGTATCCATTCAGACACGGAGCCCTGACCCAGCCCCGCCCTCTCTTTCCCCTGATTGGTTAACTGACTTTGATTGACAGCTGTGGGTGCCAATGGCACTACTGCTGTGGACATCGCTGGAGAGAGAAGGAGCTCAAGTAAGTAATTAGGGGGTGCAGGGGAGGCTGCTATACACAGAAGTTTTGTATCTTAACGTATATGATGCATTAAGATAAAAGCCCTTCTGCCTTTACAACTCCTTTAACCACTTGCCGACCGCCGATCGGCATCTGACGGCGGCAAAGTGGCTCGTTCCCGCAAAACGCCGTCATACGACGGCGGCTGCGGGAACGAGTTTAGTGGGCGCGCCCGCGCGCTCACTGTGTTCGGGGAGGGCCAGGGGGCCGGTGCGGCGGCTTCGATTGCCTCCGGCTACCCGCGATGGCCCCCCCGGAGCGAAGGAGCGGAGGTCCGTGTATGTAAACACGGACCTCCGCTCTGTGTGAGGGGGAAGGGCTGTGATCACAGCCTTCCTGTACGTGAAGGCTGTGACCACTTCCCTTCCCCAGATAGTACAGTCCCCCTACAGTTAGAACACGCCCAGGGAACATAGTTAACCCTTAGAGCGCCCCCTGCAGGTTAACCCCTTCACTGCCAATGGCATTTACACCGTAATCAGTGCATTTTTATAGCACTGATCGCTGTATAAATGCCAATGGTCCCAAAAAAGTGTCAAAATGGTCCGACATGTCCGCTGAAATATCGCAGTACCGCAAAAAATCGCAGATTGCGCCATTATTAGTAAAAAATAAAAAAAAAATAAAAACCCCAAAAATGAATTCTCATCATCCGTAAATGCGACCACTTTTCCGCAAACCAATCAATAAACGCCGATTGCGATTTTTTTTATCGCAAATATGAGGAAGAATATAAATCGGCCAAAAACGGTGAAAAAAAATGTTTTTTTATATTTTTTTTTGGATTTGTATTTTAGGAAAAAGTAAGAAATTTGGGTTTTTTCGCAAAATTGTTGCTCTTCTTTTGTTTATAGCGGCGATCAGAAATGACGCAGCGGTGATCAAATACCACCAAAAGAAAGCTCTATTTGTGGGAAAAAAAGGACGCAAATTTCGTTTGGGTACAACGTCGCACGACCGCGCAATTGTCAGTTAAAGCGACGCAGCGCCGAATCGCAAAAAGGGCTCCGGTCCTAAAGCTGGAAATCCTTCCGGGGCTGAAGTGGTTAACTGATGGCCAGGGGCGTAACGATAGGGGTTGCAGGGGTTGCAATTGCAACCGGGCCCCATGGTCCAGGGGGCCCATGTGCCTCCCTTGTACACCTGAATAGGAGGGATAGCGGGGGTGCATTTAGAGGAACCAATCTCCTCCATTTATCCAGTTTACTTTTCTGCTGTTCCCAGGGCCCCTGTGTGCTTCCCTGGTCCCCCCACAGAGCTGCTGTCTCCCCCCCTCCTCTCTCCTGCCAGCTGCTGTAGAAGATGAGTCATGATGGAGAGATGGGAACGGGTCGGTAAATTTGTCATTTACCAGTTTCTTCCTTTTCTGAATGGACAGAGTCAGTGATTGGTACCAATTGGTTCATTCATAACTGAAGCATAGTAAACTGTTTTTACTATACTTCCGTTTCTGAATGAATGGGAGGCTCAGTGCACAGCTATTCCTGTCCATTCATTCTGTGCAGCTGAGGTTACACTGAAGGAAATTGAGGGCTGAGGTTTGTTTAGACCCCCTGATATCTCATCAAAGCCCCCCAACAGAGCTCCTAAAAAATGTGTAAAAATAAAATTGTAAAAGGAAAAAAATGAAAAGGTAAAAAAATAATAAAATTAAAATAAAAATTAAAAACTACTGACACCAGTGAGGGAACTATCAGGATTGCAAAGGTCGCAATTGTGACCGGGCCCTGGCATTTCACCACCATGGGGAAGCCTGAAGATGTCAGAACATGTGAAAGGGCCCCGCTGCGGTACTGTAATATAGGGACCCGTGATGGGAGTAAAGGGCCCTAGGATCAGTGGGAAGAGGGAAGGGCCCTGGTCAGGGGTCCCCTTCATAATTTCTTGCACTGGGGCCCTGAAGGTTCTAGTTACGCCTCTGCTGACAGCCATAGCCCTGTGGGTTTGGGAGGGAGTGCAAGAAATGATGAATTTGTATGGCGCTCCAGAATGGGAGAAGGAAGGATCCCGAAGGGTGCGTTAAATCTGTAATCGAGGGCCATCTGCCTGTCACTAAAAATTTTGAGGCAAAGTCGCAGTTAGTTTGGCACAAGGTTTTGAATTCAGAGGCTTGAAGGCCGGGGAGAAATTGGGGATTTCCTTGGGGTGTCAACTTTTTATTGGACATCCACAGCAGATCGCATGAACGCAGTGCTCCCCACATCGCATCAGTGCTTAATGCTTGCCTCGTAGGAAGCAGTGGGGTTGATTTATTAAAGGCAAATAGACTGCGCACTTTGCAAAGTGCAGTTGCTCCAGAGCTTAGTAAAAGAGGTATAATTTCACTTTACAAAGAATACCCAATCACATGCAAAGAAAATAAAAAAACAGCATTTTGCTGGCACATGATTGGATGATGGAAGTCAGCAGAGCTCCCCCTCATTTACTAAGCTCAGGAGCAACTGGTCTTGCAAAGTGCACAGTATTTATAATGTGTAATGTCTATTTGCGTTTAGTCATGGCTTTTTTCTCAAAGAATAGGTGCCTCTTCCGAGTCATCCCATTGTCTACCCCCCCACCTCCAAGCACCATCCCTTGGCTCCACCCCTTACCTGCGCCTTTTACAGAAAACAGAACCAAGTATCATTTTGTGGTGCTAAGTAATTTGTATGGAATTTGTTAATGATAGCAAGAAAAGCAGTAAAATGCAGACGACCCCCTGAAGCCAACAACAATAGACCTCCCCCAGCAACAATAGCCCCCTGCAACAAAATACTCCCCCCCCCCCCTTAGCAGCAATGGACCCCCCACCAGCAGCAATAGATCTATCCTCAACAGTAAATCCCTCCAAGCAACAAATTACCTTACAACAACTAAACCACACAAATCAATCGCCTGCACTGTGTAGTGTGACTCTATACAGCAGGGATATGCAATTAGCAGACCTCCAGATGTTTGCAGAACTACAAGTCCCATGAGACATAGCAAGACTCTGACAGCCACAAGCATGACACCCGGGGGCAGAGGCATGATGGGACTTGTAGTTTTGCAACAGCTGGAGGTCCGCTAATTGCTTATCCCTGCTATACAGTTTAAAGCTCTTTGCTTTGATGCTTAGAAATGGATAATGTACAGACTGGGGAATCCGAAACACTGGAACATGAAAAAAACACAGAAGGGGCATGGACCTAGCGCATTATCCTCAAACAAAGTTCTTTATTAATGTATGAAGGTAGGCATTACACTCACAAAAAAAGACTTAAATTAAAGCATGTCTTATTGATCCTCCACTAAAACCGTCCACATCGCATGGGACTGTCCTTGTAGGCATAGGCTAACGCGTTTCGAGAAGCTCCTCTTCCTCAGAGCCTAACAGGCATGTCTATCTTATCTGCTTATATGTGATGTACTGGATTCATGGTTTTGGAAATGCAATTTCTGAACGATTGAGAAGTCACATTGCATCTCACCGCACGTCCCTGCAGGCCCATGCATCTTCTGTGTTTTCTTCATGACCCTACAACAACATCATAAGACCTCCCTCAGCAACAATAGATTCCCCACCATCAACAATAGACCTCCCCCCAGCAACAATAGATTCCCCACCATCAACAATAGACCTCCCCCCAGCAACAATAGATTCCCCACCATCAACAATAGACCTCCCCCCAGCAACAATAGATTCCATACCATCAACAGTAGACCTCCCCAGGAACAATAGATTCCCCACCATCAACAACAGACCTCCCACAGCAACAATAGATTCCCCACCATCAACAATAGACCTCCCCCAGCAACAATAGATTCCCCACCATCGACAATAGACCTCCCCCAACAACAATAGATTCCCCACTATCAACAATAGACCTCCCCCAGCAACAATAGATTCCCCACCATCAACAGTAGACCTCCCCCAGCAACAATAGATTCCCCACCATCAACAACAGATCTCCCCCAGCAACAATAGATTCCCCACCATCAACAGTAGACCTCCCCCAGTAACAATAGATTCCCCACCATCAACAACAGATCTCCCCCAGCAACAATAGATTCCCCACCATCAATAATAGACCTCCCCCAGCAACAATAGATTTCCCACCATCGACAATAGACCTCCCCCAACAACAATAGATCCCCCACCATCAACAACAGACCTCCCCCAGAAACAATAGATCCCCCACCATCAACAATAGATCCCCCAGCAACAATAAATCCCCCACCATCAACAATAGACCTCCCCAGCAACAATAGATACCCCACCTTAAAAAATAGACCTCCCCCAGCAACAATAGATTCCCCACTATCAATAATAAACCTCCACCACCAACAATAGATTCCCCACCATCGACAATAGACCTCCCCCAGCAACAATAGATTCCCCACTATCAATAATAGATCTCCCCCAACAACAATAGATCCCCCACCATCAACAATAGACCTCCCCAAACAACAATAGATCCTCCACCATTAACATAAAACCTCCCCAGCAACAATAGATCCCGCAGTGACAATAGACCAGCCAGCATCAGTAGACCCTCCAGCAGATCACAGCATCCCTTGCCATTTCATACATTCAGTACTGGAGGTGCCAGAACGGCGTTCCCCCACAATCCTGCTGGAAAAAAGCCCTGCTGTTAGTAAATCAACCCCAATGTCATTCAATGAGGCTGGTCAGACCTATGCTGTGTGGTTTGAAAAATGAGGCGTGTCCGTTTTACTGAGCTTTTTCATGCACTGTAATTCTGAATAGCATAATGAAAACGCATGAAAGCTCCATGCAATACAAGTGAAAAGAACAGGGCAAAAAAAAGGACAAAAGCGGACAGGGATAGATGGGAAGCTGGTCTTATAGCTGAAGAAACATTGTAAGCCCCAATAACTATTGGGGGTGCAGATTGAGAAATCGCGTCAGAAAATGATATGCAAAACGGTCACAAAAAAGATGCAACAAACGATCTATTACTTTGCAGCGCTCATAGTTTTCAATGAGTCCTGCGCCCCCTGCTGTTGGTGTATTAATGTTACTATCCTATGCACCATTCTTAGTAAATTGTGACATGATAGAAGTGAAAGATTGCATATATTTATAGAAGAGGGGTTTTCCTATATGTGACACACACATCGCATTCCACAGGAGGACGCATGGCCAATCATTGGTCACACTAGTAAAAATGTCGCACTCTGCCCTATTTTTAGTGTCACGGCGCTGATAGAGTGTCTGTTCTGCAATAAAAGGCCTGTCTGTTCACATTGCTGCATTGTCAGGCTGGTTGAAAAAAGACACACGTCCATCTAGTTCAACATAAGGGTTTTTTTTTAAATACAATCCTGTATATACAATCCTGTATACTGTATACAAATATACAATCCTGTATATACAATCCTGTATACTGTATACAAATATACAATCCTGTATACTGTATACAAATATACAATCCTGTATATACAATCCTGTATACAAATATACAATCCTGTATATACAATCCTGTATACTGTATACAAATATACAATCCTATATATACAATCCTGTATACTGTATACAAATATACAATCCTGTATATATAATCCTGTATACTGTATACAAATATACAATCCTGTATATACAATCCTGTATACTGTATACAAATATACAATCCTGTATATACAATCCTGTATACTGTATACAAATATACAATCCTGTATATACAATCCTGTATACTGTATACAAATATAAAATCCTATATATACAATCCTGTATACTGTATACAAATATACAATCCTGTATATACAATCCTGTATACAAATATACAATCCTGTATATACAATCCTATATACAAATATACAATCCTGTATATACAATCCTGTATACAAATATACAATCCTGTATATACAATCCTATATACAAATATACAATCCTGTATATACAATCCTGTATACTGTATACAAATATTCAATCCTGCACCCGCAGTTGATTCACAGGAAGGCAAAAATCTCCCAATAAAGCACAATCCAATTTTCTCCAGCGGGGGTAAAAAGTTCCCCCAAGAGGCAATCGGATTTTCCCTGGATCAACTTTACCTATAAATGTTAGTACCCAGTTATATTATTTACATTAAGGAAAGAATCCAGGCCTTTTTTTAAACAATCTACTGTGCTGGACAGAACCACCTCTGGAGGCAATCTATTCCACATTTTCTCAGCTCTAACTGTGAAGAAACCTTTCCCTATTTGTAGATGAAATCTCTTTTCCTCCAGACGTAAAGAGTGCCCCCTTGTCCTCTGTGATGACCTTAAAGTGAATAACTCAACACCAAGTTCACTATATGGACCACTTATGTATTTATACATGGAGATCATATCCCCCCTTATGTATTTATACATGGCGATCATATCCCCCTTATGTATTTATACATGGAGATCATATCCCCCTCATGTATTTATACATGGTGATCATATCTCCCTTATGTATTTATACATGGAGATCATATCCCCCTTATGTATTTATGCATGGTGATCATATCCCCCTTATGTATTTATGCATGGTGATCATATCCCCCCTTATGTATTTATGCATGGTGATCATATCCCCCTTTATGTATTTATACATGGTGATCATATCCCCCTTATGTATTTATACATGGTGATCATATCCCCCTTATGTATTTATACATGGTGATCATATCCCCCTTTATGTATTTATACATGGAGATCATATCCCCCTTATGTATTTATACATGGCGATCATATCCCCCCTTATGTATTTATACATGGCGATCATATCCCCCTTATGTATTTATACATGGTGATCATATCCCCCCTTATGTATTTATGCATGGTGATCATATCCCCCCTTATGTATTTATACATAGAGATCATATCCCCCTTTATGTATTTATACATGGTGATCATATCCCCCTTATGTATTTATACATGGTGATCATATCCCCCTTTATGTATTTATACATGGAGATCATATCCCCCTTAGGTATTTATACATGGCGATCATATCCCCCCTTATATATTTATACATGGCGATCATATCCCCCTTATGTATTTATACATGGTGATCATATCCCCCCTTATGTATTTATGCATGGTGATCATATCCCTTTATGTATTTATACATGGAGATCATATCCCCCTTATGTATTTATACATGGTGATCATATCCCCCTTAGGTATTTATACATGGCGATCATATCCCCCTTATGTATTTATACATGGTGATCATATCCCCCCTTATGTATTTATGCATGGTGATCATATCCCCCCTTATGTATTTATACATAGAGATCATATCCCCCTTTATATATTTATACATGGTGATCATATCCCCCCTTATGTATTTATGCATGGTGATCATATCCCCTCTTATGTATTTATGCATGGTGATCATATCCCCTCTTATGTATTTATACATGGAAATCATATCCCCCTTTATGTATTTATACATGGTGATCATATCCCCTCTTATGTATTTATGCATGGTGATCATATCCCCCCTTATGTATTTATGCATGGTGATCATATCCCCCCTTATGTATTTATGCATGGTGATCATATCCCCCCTTATGTATTTATGCATGGTGATCATATCCCCCATTATGTATTTATGCATGGTGATCATATCCCCTCTTATGTATTTATACATGGTGATCATATCCCCCCTTATGTATTTATGCATGGTGATCATATCCCCCATTATGTATTTATGCATGGTGATCATATCCCCTCTTATGTATTTATACATGGTGATCATATCCCCCCTTATGTATTTATGCATGGTGATCATATCCCCCATTATGTATTTATGCATGGTATTACCCCCTATACTAGTGGTACGTATT
>BLSH010010804.1:164934-183858 GCA_018402905.1 Glandirana rugosa | reverse complement strand
CGGTGTAGTCTCCTCCTCCTCCAACCAGAGACGACGGACCTTGCCTCGCGACTTGTCTCGCGACCCCCTGCACCATGTCCACACAGCCTCTGACCCCTGTACCATGTCCACACAGCCTCTGACCCCCTGTACCATGTCCACACAGCCTCTGATCCCCTGTACCATGTCCACACAGCCTCTGACCCCCTGTACCATGTCCACACAGCCACTGACCCCCTGTACCATGTCCACACTGCCTCTGACCCCCCTGTACCATGTCCACACTGCCTCTGACCCCCTGTACCATCTCCACACAGCCTCTGACCCCCTGCACCATGCCCACTCAGAGGCTGTGTGGGCATGGTGCAGGGGGTCAGAGGCTGTGGCATGGTGAAAGGGGGTCAGAGGCAGTCTGTGTAGTGTTCTCCTATTGGATGGCTCTACTCTGTTGCTCTAGCTGTCAACACTGACTGTCAGTCACTGACCTGGAGTGCATGGTCATAGTCTCAGCATCAGCGCTCTGTTCAGCGCTCCGTTCCAGGCAGCAGAGACCAACCTCCTCCTCCTCTGATGTGGCGAGACACCCCCGGGCCCCAAGAACGAGCGCCTGGCATTCAAAAATGGCGCCAGGCGGCGCCATCACCTCACTGCGCATGTGCCTGCCTGCTGAGCATGTACAAGTTTTCCCGAGCCCGGCAAGCTTTGGAACGGCGCATGTGCAGTTGCGCTGTCGGCCTGCGGCCATCTTTTACGGGCACAGCTGCCCGTAACAGGCTTTTACGGACAACACGAAATTTGCTGAAATTAAGGGGCTGTCCGTAAATTAACGGATGGTTGGCAACACTGAGCTGTGCATAGTAACCAATCAGCTTCAAGGTTTTATTGTCAATGCTTAAAGTGGTTGAAGATCTTAAAAAACAAAAAAAAACTGCAAGACAAAGGCATAATGAGCTACATGTTGTCACGGCACCTGAGGTCAGGTGATGGATGTGCACCGCAGGAGTGTGAATCGCACCGCAGAAGTGCGAAGCGCACGCTAAGGTTGCGAAGTACACGCAAGGTTGTGGACCTATGGCTGACTGATGCTAAGTAGTACCGGCTGACACGGGAAGAGGGCACAGACACTGAAATTCAGGGAGCTAGTGCATCGGTTTCCCCAGGGCGCGGAGTCTAAGAGCCAGTGGGTGTTCACCAGAGCCTCTAGTGGTGAGGATGGATTTGGCTGCAACTGGATCCAGGTCGCGACCCCCAAGGTCCCCTAGCTCACGCTCAGCTGGCCCCAGGAGAGAGAGGGGAAGCAGCAGCGCAGGAACAGAGAGAATAGTCAGAAGAATAGCGAAGGGTCAGGACAAGCAGAAGACAGGAGAAACCGAAGACAAGAAGGTCGAGGTATCAGGCAGGAAGGAATAGTCAGACAAACCAAGGGTCAATACATGGATAAGACTACAGAGAAACCAAGTGAGATAATCACACACAAGCTAAACACTGACAAACGTTGATCAGCAATGCAGCCTTGTACTGCCTGGCTTATATCCTGTTACCAATTAAGACCTGGGGCGGAGGCCAGCTGAAGAGGGCCTACAAAGGCTCACAGGTGAGGGAGGCCCTGCCTTTAACTGGACACATGCAGCAAAGGTAGGCAACAGATAAGACATGAACGTTTGCTTAGGTTACATGACAGAATGTTTACTATGGTTTCTTGACAGAACCCCCCCCCCCCTCTAATGAGGCCTCCCCCTCCCCCACTTGGGTCCAGACCTGGAAAGAGACCTCAAATGAAACCTTTCCACAAGATAAGGTGCAAATACCTTGGATGCAGGAATCCATGACATCTCCTCAGGACCAAACCCTCTCCAATGCACGAGGTACTGAAGGATGCCTTTACAGAGGTGAGAATCCAGAATGTGGCTAGCCTCGTACTTCTAATAATCCTCAGGGACCAGAACAGAGGTAGGGGGAGGACAAGAGGAGCTCTTGAGGACTAACAGTTTCTTAGAAGTGGGCAAGGGAATGCGAAGACCAGCAGAAGCTTGCATGGAGGAGTCAGACCGGGTACAAACATGACAAGCCCTCTTGGAATCAAGCCCCCAACAAAAAAATCTTAGCTCTTAGCTCAGTGGGGACGAAGGTGTTGCCCGGAGGAGTTTTCGACTCCAAGGTGGTAGAATGGGCAAGGACGCATGAGGTCGGACAGGTTCATAGGTGGACTGCTCATCCAGAGTGCCAAATGACCTAGAGAGCGTATCAACCTGACTGTTGCTGGGCACATCCCAGAATTTGCTACACGCATTGGGAAGAACAGGAGATACAGAGGTGGTAGCAACAGGAAGTTCCACTTTCGGGGCAACTTTGAGTAGGCAAGACGAGGAACAGGCGGGACCCCAGGCCACGATTTGCCCAGAAGTCCAGTCCACGTGTGGAGAATGGAGCTGTAACCAAGGAAGGCCCAGTACAATGGGGGCTGAGGCCTAAGGCAAAACAAAGAAGGACATCCACTCCTGGTGGAGTGTCCCTACCGACATCTTAACAGGGAGGGTCTGGAAGCAGATAGGGCCCCCTGGGAGAACAGTGCCATCAATCGCCGATACCATCACTGGTGTGGCAAGGGGCGAAAGGGTAAGTCCCAATGAAGATGCAGTTCTCCATTCCATGAAATTGCCAGCAGCGCCGGAATCCAGATATGCCATAACCGGATGAGAGGAAGCGCCAACATGGAGGGACACCGAAAAACAAGAAGACGAGGAGGTGAAGGTCATACTTCTGGATCCAATACTCCAACTTCCAGATGAATTGGACCTGAGCGTTTTCCCAGGCGAAGTGAACAAGTATCACGAAAATGACCTTTGTCCCCACAATAAAGGCACATGCCCAAAGTTCTGCGCCTAGCACGTTCCTCGGAAGATAGCCTGGTCTGGCCCAGCTGCATGGGTTCCTCAGCTGGCAGGGGATGCTCCTCGATATGAAGAGAGGGGAGCACAGACTGCCTAAGGGCTGGGAAGTGCTGGCGTTTTCTTTCTAGGGACCTCTCCTGAAAACGGATGTCGATCTATTTTCACAAGGAGATGACCCCGTCCAGATCAGCGGGAATGGTTCTCCCTGCTAATTCATCCTTTACTTTGTCAGAAAGACCATGTAAAAAGGTTGCCACTAAGGCCTCATTATTCCAGCTCAGCTCAGCAGACAATGTACGAAAATGAAGCGCATATTGTCCTACAGAAGCGGACTCTTGACGGAGACGTAAAAGGGCACTGGCCGCTGAAGAGACACGACCTGGTTCCTCGAAGACATTCCGAAAGAGTTTCAAGAAGCTAGATAAGCTAGAAACCACTGGATCATTATTATCCCAGAAGGGAGTGGCCAAGGCTAACGCCTCGCCAGACAGGAGAGATATAATAAAGGCTACTTTGGCCTGATCGGACAGGAAGTTTTGGGGCTGGAGCTCAAAATGAATGGTGCACTGGCTAAGGAAACCCCTGCAGGCCTTGGAGTCCCCAGAGTACCAGGACGGAGCTGGTAAATGCAAGAAGTTTGTGGCTGCGGCTGTGACTGTAATAGGTGCGGCCACCGATGGTGGTTGGGGTTGTTGCACCGGGGTTTCTAAGGAGGCATGAAGTTGTTCAGAGCGGGAGGCCAAATCCTGGAGGAATCGCATTACCTGGGTCTGATTAGATTCCTGGGTCTTGAGTCTGCAGAGTATGCCCTGCAGCAGATTATCTGTGGGTAGCAGCACATCAGCCGGGTCCATGGCTGATCAAACTGTCACGGCACCTGAGGTCAGGTGACGGATGCGCACCGCAGGAGTGTGAATCGCACCGCAGAAGTGCAAAGCGCACGCTAAGGTTGCGAAGTGCACGCAAGGTTGTGGACCTATGGCTGACTGCTGCTAAGTAATGCCGGCTGATACGGGAAGAGGGCTCCCTAGAGCACAGACACTGAAACTCAGGGAGCTAGTACATCGGTTTCCCCAGGGCGCGGAGTCTAAGAGCCAGTGGGTGTTCACGAGAGCGTCTAGTGGTGAGGATGGATTTGGCTGCAACTGGATCCAGGTCGCGACCCCCAAGGTCCCCTAGCTCACGCTAAGCTGGCCCCAAGAGAGAGAGGGGGAAGCAGCAGCACAGGAACAGAGAGAATAGTCAGAAGAATAGCAAAGGGTCAGGACAACCATAAGACAGGAGAAACCGAAGACAAGCCGAAGGTCGAGGTATCAGGCAGGAAGGAATAGCCAGACAAGCCATGGGTCAATACACGGATAAGACTACAGAGAAACCAAGGGAGATAATTACACACAAGCCATACATGGACAAACATTGATCAGCAATGCAGCCTTGTACTGCCAGACTTATATCCTGTTACCAATTAAGTCCTGGGGCGGAGACCAGCTGAAGAGAGCCTACAAAAGCTCACAGGTGAGGGAGGCCTGGCCTTTAACTGGACACATTCAGAAAAGGTAGGCAACAGATAAGACATGAACGTTTGCTTAGGTTACATGACAGAATGTTTACTATGGTTTTATGACACATGTCTCCCAGAGTTATTTCCGGGTTTGCGGCCTCCGGCGCTGTGATTGGCCAGAGCCGCGATGACGTCACTCATGCGCATGCGCATGGGAGCCACCGGTCACGGTACGGGCCCTGAAGAAACAGCACCAGCGGGCCTTTCTTCAGTGCGCATGTGCTAATGATGTCAGCACATGCGGATACAGTGAATATCTCCTAAACTGTGCAAGTTTAGGAGATATTTACAGTACCTACAGGTAAGCCTTATTATAGGCTTACCTGTAGATAAAAGTGGTGTAACAGGGTTTACAACCACTTTAACTGAACAAGCTGAAGTTAGAAGCTGATTGGTTACTAGTATTGCTGTATTTGCCCTTCTCCTGAGCTGTCCTTTGCTGCTCCATCTGCCTCTGCTGCTTCCATTTTCTCCTTTACTTTTCCCAGATATGGCCTTCCTCCTCTTTGGCTATTAGGCGATCACTGGTTATGTAATATCTTTGCATGTTTGCTGGAGTTAATTCATCCTGTCCTTGATTCCATTGTTTTCAAGGAGTGGGCTGGGAGTGTACACTGCACATTCACCACAGGCAGCATTCACTGGGAAAAAAGATTGCAGGACGTGAAAGGGCTCCTTCAGCGGAAGAGATGTGCAAAGTCTCCTCTGCCTAAAAATGGCCGCCTAGCAATTTCCTGCATTAATGCACCTTGCATCATAAACAATTGCCATGTCTGGGAAGGTTCTCAATTCTCCAGGCCATGGTATAGAGTGTCAGGAAGATACTCCAACATATACTGTAAAACAACACAGGTAGGACCCATTAGATTTTAATTGACCAAGACCAGGACAGACAACCAACACCTACAAGAACCCATTCTGTTCTTGGACCACATTAGTTGATGTTAAAGACATTTCATAGCTTTTATAAGCCACTACTTCGGTTTCAATGAGTGTACGGAAGATACCCCATCATTTGTATCCACACAGGTAGCACCTCTGGAATGTGTAGATGATGATTGCCCAAGAACAGGATGGGTTCTTGAAGATGATTGTCCAAGAACAGGAAGGGTTCTTGAAGATGATTGTCCAAGCACAGAATGGGTTCTTGTAGATGATTGTTCAAAGACAGGATGGGTCCTTGTAGATGATTGTCCAAGGACAGGATGAGTTCTTTTCTTGTAGATGATTGTTCAAGGACAGGATGGGTCCTTTTAGGTCATTGTCCAAGGACAGGATGGGTTATTTTCTTGTAGATGATTGTCCGAGGACAGGATGGGTTCTTGAAGATGATTGTCCAAGGACAGGGTGGGTTCTTGTAGATGATTGTTCAAGGACAGGATAGGTTTTTGTAGATGATTGCACAAGGACAGGATAGGTTTGGGAGATTATTGTCCAAGGACAGGAATGATTGCTGTTGATGATTGTCCAAGGACAGGAAGGGTTCTTGTACATGATTGTCAAAGGACAGGATAGGTTCTTGAAGATGATTGTCCAAGGATAGGATGGTTCCTTGAAGATTATTGTCCAAGGACAGGATGGGCTCTTATAGATGTTGATTGTACATCAAGTTTTTCAGGCTCCAACCCACTTATTGTCTTCATACTTCTCTGTGTTATAGCCCCTGGCTCTACTTTCACCCATCTTAGAATTTTGGGGGATCTTCCCTTTCTTGGTGTCCTCCCACGCCTCCTTATGTCCTCCTCCATATTAAAAACAGTTTAATAGAGAATTAAACGGGTAGACTGGAAGACACTTAAACTGGCATTGGCAGATATGCAGAACTGGGAAATCCTGTGCAGAGACCTCAGTAATAAAGATTGTGAGGGATATATGAAACCATCATGTGATATTCTTCCCTGGTATTGATCAAAAGCAGAAATATCAGTTTTCGTTGAACTGAACTTTTCTACGCTGCAGGGTGGCTGTTTTTAGCAAACTCTCTCTGCTTCTATCAGATAAGAAAAACTTGATAGCCGCTGAAGCTGAGCTCAACTAACTGGCAAATGCCAACTGCCAATCTTGGCAGGCCATATTCTCAGCTTCACCCTTCAGAACGGGACATAGTTGTGACAAAGACAACAGCTTAGCTATCCAATAACATAATTCTCAACTTTAGCCTATTTTTAGATAGAAATATTACACATTACCCCCAGAGGAAAAAATGGGATTTTATGGGCTCAAAAGTTTCACAAACACTTGACTGTGTTAAAAATGATATACATTTTTATTAGTAGAAAATTAATATGTCATGAAAAAAAGCATCTAAACGTATATAGCAAAAATACAGGGTTTGGTCACACTGAATGGCCATGATGTGCTTAAGCCCACTGACTGCTGTAAAGTACCCCGTTTTACCAGTGGGTTCCTACACTAACCTTAGAGTGAATGCTCCTATCTCTTAAACCAGACCTTTTGGGCTGGTGAACCCCATCCTCCTTAACCACTTCAATACCAGGCGTTTAGAGCACTTCCTTCCCAGACCGATTTTCAGTTTTCAGTGCTGTTGCATTTTGAATGAGAATTGCGCAGCCGTGCGACACTACACCCAAAAAAATTTTTTATCATTTTGTTCCCACAAATAGAGCTTTCTTTTGGTGGTATTTTATCGCCTCTGTGTTTTTTATTTTTTGCGCTATAAATATAAAAAGACCAAAAATTTAAAAAAAAAACATTTTTTTTCTTTGTTTCTGTCACAAAACTTTGTATAAAGTACATTTTCGGGCACTGACGGGCACTGATGTGGCTACACTGATGAGGCTAGACTGACAGGCACTGAGGAGGCAGTACAGATTGGCACTGATGAGGTGGCACTGATAAGGTTGCACTGATGGGGCACATATGCAGCACTGATGGGCGGCACTGATAAGCAACGCTGACGGGCACTGACACGTGGCACTGATATGCGGCACTGATGGACACTCATAGGCGGCACTGATAGGTGGCACTGGGCACTGATGGGCAGATAGGTGGCACTGCTGGGCACTGAGAGGTGGCACTTTTAGGTGGCACAGATGGGCACTTTTAGGTGGCACAGGTGGGCACTGATAGGTGGCACAGGTGGGCACTGATAGGTGGCACAGGTGGTAACAGATAGGTGGCACTGGTGGGCACTGGTGCATATAGCACTGTTAGGGATGGCACTGGCAGGCATCATACATGGGCACAGTGCCATCCCTGCAGTGCACTGTATTGCCCTTACCTGGTGGTCTAGTGGGGGCTCCCTGGTGGTCCTGGACGGCCTCCATTTTCCCTCCCTGGAGGTCCTGGGCGGCCTACTCACGGTGTCCGGGGGGGGGGCTCCCTGGTGGTCCTGGGCAGGCTCCCTGGTGGTCCAGTGGGGTGATCCTGAGGGTGGCTGCGCTGATAAGCAGCCCCCCCTTCATCAGGCGAGCAGCCGATCGGCTCTCCGCTGCTCAGCCTAAGCAGAGGAAAAGCAGATAAACGGCTCTTCCTATTTACACTGTGATCAGCCGTGATTGGTCATGGCTGATCACATGGTAAAAGGCTTCGGATGGAAGCCTTTTACCTCGGTCTGTTATGCGGTGGGTCAGACTGACCTACGGCACCACCGATCGCCCTGAGGACGTCAATAGACGTCCAGTCAGGATAATGAACCACCCGCCCGGACGTCATTTGTCTATACGCCGGACGGAAGTGGTTAATTACCCCCAATCAGTGTCCACCTGATCTATGGGATGAGTCCTCTGGTCTCCCATGAAGAGAAGTGTTTGCTTCCATGGTTTAAGAGATAGGAGCATTCACTCTAAGGTTAGTGTAGGAACCCACTGTTAAAACGGGGTACTTTGCAGCAGTCAGTGGGCTTAAGCACTTCATGGCCATTCAATGTGACCAAACCCCCGTATTTTTGCATTTTTGCTATATACGTTTAGATGCTTTTAAACAGCCTGGCAGGAGTATGTATCATGTGTGCGCTGTAATACGTATTTTTTTGGCGTTGCATCAGACGCCATCAGCGCAAAAACAGCAAGGTCCCCCGAGAGGCGCGGATAGATAGTAGCTTGCAATTTGTAGATCCACCACAGCTCCCTCTGAAGGAGGGTCTTGTTCTAGTCCCCACCTCGGGGGCTGGGGTGGATGTGGTCAAGAACCAAAAATTTGATTTTTGGGAATCTGCCCTCATGCATTACCGCAACATGTCTGCCCAATGGCAGGTCAGAGTTGCAGGTCCGCATGCTGGTAATGTGTCTATACATCCTTTTCCACCACTCGTTTTTTGCTTTCCTTACATAATATGAACCGCGGACACAAATAAGTAAATAAACAACGCCGGGAGTCTTACAATTGGCGAAGTGCTGTGCCTTAAAATTTTATCCATTAGGTAACAAAACATTGTGACCTGTGAATATGTACCTATTGTTATTATGTTCCCTTAAATGTGCCGGGACCATGTCTCTTTTCTCCCTTGTATTCACTTTGGACCATAAGGTCTCTCATTGATTTGGCTCCTCTATACGTTATGGAAGGGGTGTCGGATACAAAACGGCCGATGTTTGAATCTAGATGCAGTAAGCGCCAGTGTTTCTGAATGATGTGCCTTACTTTGGAATGTTGTTCAGAGAATTTCATAATGATACGGGTAACCTCATTGTCGTCTGTCACTGTTCTTTTATTGTAAAGTAGGCTATTCCTGCTTTTCCTTACAGCTTGATTGTACACTTTTTTGAGGCTGGATTTGGTGTATCCTCTCTTAAGTAATCTGTCTCCTGTTCAAAGGAGGTTTCGTATGAGCAATTTCATCTAATTTAAATTAAAGACAAAAAAAATGGACTTTTTCGGCACGTACACGGATATCATAAAAAATATTACGTTTTATTGATCTACATTAAAACTTGATTCACCCTATAACATGGATGTTCAACATAGACATATTTAAAAAGCCATTCTGGACAGTACATGTGGTACCCATGGGAATATACAATTCTATAACATAGTACATGATTCTAACGCATCGCATAGATCTGTAACCCGGGTTGATCGATTCCCATTCCAAGGGGTATAATCCACTTGACTGTCCGATTCCTAGCAGATCACTCAGGTAGATCGCTCTACATGTTTCGTGATGATAAGTCACTTCTTCAGGAGCTTATACTTCTACTAAAGAATAAACAGGTATTAATACAATGTACAATACAGTAGATCTCTAAAACCAATGTGGTATAATGGCTACTCACTTCCCAAGTGAAGGACCCACGCATCCCCTCGGATCCCAGGGGGACTCCCTGGGAGGCCAACCAAGGGGCCGCGCTCGACCCGACCCGACCCACGGTTGCAATTGTCAGGTGTGGGGACACACCAGTAACTATAATTGATAAGCAGTAGATTAAACCACAATACACTGTAGGGGGACCACATATCATGTAGTATCATGTGATATAATATCATAATCCAAAAGGGGTACCCAAGAAGCAGACAGATTAAGTGCTTACCTAGACTAAAAGATGAGGTGTTATCCTCAGTATGTGTGGGAGTATCCCAAGGGTGGTAATTCACCCCCTTTCCCGCTTTGGGGCTCCAGGATCTCGTGACAATCTGGAATAATAAAACCTTCAGGGTAGATAACAGCTAAAGATGGTGGGGCCCCTAGAGATGGATACCCCAACCCAACACACAGGCCGATAATTGAAGGGGAGAAGGGAGAAGGGTGAAGGGGAAGGGAAGGAAGGGGGAAAAAAGAGGGGGAGGAAAAAAAGGGGAAGGGGCACGGGGAGAGCGGGAAGGGGGGGGAAGGAAAGGGGAGGGAGGGAGAGGAGGGGAGGGGAAGGGAAGGGGAAGATTTCTCATCATTCGTAAACGTGGCAACTTTTGCGCAAACCAATAAATAAACGTTGATTGCGGGGGTTTTTTTTGTCAAAAATAAGGGGAAGAATATAAATCGGCCAAAACCGATGAAAAATTTTTTTTTTATTTTTTTTTTGGATTTGTATTTCAGCAAAAAGTAAGAAATATATATATATATATTTTTTTGCAAAATTGACGCTCTTTTTTTGTTTATAGCGGTGATCAGAAATGACGCAGAGGGGATCAAATACCACCAAAAGAAAGCTCTATTTGTGGGGAAAAAAAATGTTGTTTGGGTACAACGTTGCACGACCGCGCAATTGTCATTTAAAGCGACGCAGTGCCGAATCGCAAAAAGTGCTCTGGTCCTAAAGTGGGAAATCCTTCCGGGGCTGAAGTGGTTAATGGTCAAGCTGGAATTGTTGATTAGATTCTGTAGGGCTTGATATTCATCTGGTGTAAGATTTTTATCTGAATTGGAATGTACAGGCAGTTTTTGGATGTCTCGAGTTGTTAACCTTAACCGGTTCCCGACCGCGCGCCGTCTTTTCACGGCGGCAGTCGGCGAGCCCTGCGCGAATCGCCGTAAATAAGCGGCGATTCGCATTTGGCCACCAGGGGGCGCGCGCACCCGCCGCACTCCTGGGTTCCCCGTTCTTTTCCCCTGACCCGATGTCCGCCGGCGAGCCGCGATGAGCGGCTACAGGGAAAAGAACGGGGAACCACCGATGTAAACACGGCGGTTCCCCGCCCTGTCAGTGGGGCATGAGAGATCTACTGATCCCTGTCACTGGGATCAGTTAGATCTCTCATGCCCATGTTAGCCCAGCCCCCCCACAGTAAGAACACACCCAGGGAACACACTTAACCCCTAGCTCTCCCCCTGCAGGTTAACCCCTTCACTGCCAATGACATTTATACAGTAATCAGTGGACATTTAAATTTCTGATTGCTGAATAAATGTCATTGGTCCCAAAAAAGTGTCAAAATGTTCCGACATGTCCCCCCCAATATCGCATTACCGCTAAAAATCGCAGATCGCCGCCATTACTAGTACAAAAAAACAAAACCCAGAAATGAATTCTCATCATCCGTAAACGCGGCCACTTTTGCGCAAACCAATCAATAAACGCCGATTGCAATTTTTTTTTATCGCAAATATGAGGAGGAATATAAATCGGCCAAAAACGGTGAAAAAAAATGTTTTTTTGTATTTTTTTTTTTTGATTTGAATTTTAGCAAAAAGTAAGAAATTTGGGTTTTTTTGCAAAATGGTCTCTCTTCTTTTGTTTATAGCGGCGATCAGAAATGACGCAGAGGCGATCAAATACCACCAAAAGAAAGCTCTATTTGTGGGGAAAAAAGGACGCAAATTTTGTTTGGGTACAACGTCGCACGACCGCGCAATTGTCAGTTAAAGCGACGCAGCGCCGAATCGCAAAAAGTGCTCTGGTCCTAAAGTGCAAAATTCTTCCGGGGCTGAAGTGGTTAAAAAGGCTAGGATATTAGGGTTGGTATTATGTGAGGGGAAAAAAATCAGATTTCTTCTTCAGGGCCCATTCACACCTGAGCGTTTTGTAGCTCAAATATGCCTGAAGCTACAAAACGCTGGAGGGGTAAAAAATCAATGATTCTCTATGGAGATGGTTCACATCTCCACTTAAAAACACCTGAAGCCAAAAACCTGAAAATGCCTGAAGCTCAAACAAGTACTGGAAGAATTTTTTCAGACAGATTTGAACGTTTTTCTGCTTTTTACATAGGTGACCTATTGACCTGTACAAAATTGAGGCAAAACGCGACAAAAGTCGCAGTAAAAATCGCTGTAAAATCACACAACTTTCTGCCTGAAAACGACACGCTCAGGTGTGAATGCAGCCTCAGAGAGGATGATTGTGTTCTCGGCTTCCAACTTAAATGGTCACATTTGTCAAGAATTCAATATCTACCTGATCGATGAGGTCCGTATTTTCATTCTCCTCTAGGAGTGAGATCAAATCATCGATTGCTTTTTGTGTCTTTTATTTAAAGTTTGTGTCACATTAGATTCTTTTTTGCTATATAAATTTTTCAGTTAGTTTGTGTGCAAAATAGTTGTAGGTCTTTAATGACCTCAATCTTGTCGATCGCAGAAGTGGGGCAGAACCTCAAGCCGCACATGACGATATTATTCTCATCAGGGGTGAGGACATGGGACGATAAGTTGATTATGTTCATTTTGGTGTCATTGTTTGTGTATTGTGTTTGTTGCCTTTGGATGTGTTTGGGATCAGGCGATTGTGAAAAAGGTTACTCTGTGGGACCTGTCGTGTAGATGAAGTGGCTCTATTAGCGTCTTTCTGTGAATCCTCTAAGGCCTCATACACACGGACGTTTTTTGACACCGGCGTTTTCTGGCGTTTTTTGCAGCTCTCCATGTTAGTCAATGGCCCCATAAAAACGTCAGCTTTTTTGAGCTGTAGATGGCGTCGGCGTTAGTGAGCTGAAACTAGAACCCACAGCCATCGCGTTCTGAGGCTGTAACGTTTTGGCATTTTTTGAGGCCGACGCCGCAAAACGCCAACAAACGCCAACTAATATTGTACTAATATTGTACCGGCGTTTTCCGGCGTTTTTTGACGCCGACATTTTTAGGTTGAAAAATAGCAGAGGGATGATTGACGCCGACGCTCACTTACACTCACTAACGCCGATGCATAACGCCGAAAACCGCTGATTTTTTTCCTTGACGTTGGGCCCGACGTTTTGTTTATTTTTAAAGATACGCCCGTGTGTATGAGGCCTAAAGAAGAAATAGAAGAAAGTTCGGCACCACCACCTAAAGCAGGGGTAGGCAACCTTCGGCCCTCCAGCTGTCGAGGAACTACATTTCCCATGAGGCATTGCAAGGCTGGCAGTTACAATTACTCCCAGAGGCATGATGGGACTTGTAGTTCTGCAACAGCTGGAGGGCCGCAAGGTGCCTACCCATGACCTAAAGAGTTACCTGTGACCAAAGAGGAAGTGGAACACCCATGTGCAGAAGAATTAAAGCGGAGTTCCACCCAAAAGTGGAACTTCCGCTTTAAGTCCTCCTCCCCAGCTCTAGATGCTGAAACTGAGCTTTTGGGGAGGAGGGGGGGTACTTCCGCCCCGGTCGCCTTAGGCGATCGGAAGTGGAAGGACTTCTTCCCCCTCCCTCCCGAAGTCTTCTGGGACACAGGACAGGTCCTAGAAGACTTCGGGACCAATCACAAAGCGCAGCGCCGCTCGCGCATGCGCAGTGTGCGTCTGGCCGTGAAGCCGCGGCCGGGTACCCACAGTAGCAATGCCGGCGCCGCGGAGGGGAGGGGGAGAGGAGCGAGGCTCCGTGCGGCTCCATCGCTGGACCGGGAGACAGGTAAGTGTCGGTTTATTAAAAGTCAGCAGCTACACTTTTTGTAGCTGCTGACTTTTAATAAACCTAAGGAAAGGTGGAACTCCGCTTTAAGTGTAGAACGAGGATTGTTGTCCCATAAAGATTTCTTGGCAGTTGAATCTTGAGTCCCATCACCATTTCTTGACAACCATTGCCCTTGCCCCATGAAGATGTCCTAGATTGAATAGAGTTAGAAAGTGTCTCTGGAAATAAGTGAAAATTACTGGAGGAAGCATTGTTCATATGTGCTGCTTGTACAGATTGATTACGTCTGGATTGCCATTTGTAGGCCTTTCCCTCTCTAAAGGCAATTCTATCTCTCATGATCTTTTTTTCTTTTTTGACCAGTATGGCTCTGTTATAATTATTCAGATGTTCGTTTAATTTGATTTCTCTCTGCGGGAAGGAAGCTTCCTTAGTAAATGGTTGAAGGAGAGTCTTCAAATTGTCAAAGTCTTTGTCTAACTTGACAATTTGTTGTTATATGTGGTAATTAATATTTTTTCCACAGTTTTATTTATTTTATCCCTTTTTTTTCTGTTCACCCCTCATTCTCTCTTCCGGTGTCACGGTTGGGGAGGCATGTGCCCGACACAGGCGGGGGGCGGTGGCACTCCGGAGCTGGAATGGTTCCGGTTCCGGTGTTTGCTCGCTGTCACCGCCAACCTACATTAGATACATCCCCTTTCCAGATGCCGCAAACCCAGCCCTGTGATTGGCCCATTGCTCCATCGGGCCATTGGTTGATGCTGTTTATGCAGGCGGGAGTTGCGCACATGACGTCATCCCGTAAGTATATGCCCCCTCCCTCTTGGGCGTGATGGGGTGGCGCTGTGCGCCCACCTCTCGGAGGACCTTGCTCTTTTGGCGCTGATGGTGTCTGATGCGACGCCAACACCTGTTGTGAGTCTGGGGGCGTGCTTTGCGGGCGCAGCCCCCCCCAGGCATATTTATATATACATGCAAGGTGCAGACTGGTTATACCACAGAGACCATCCATGGAGGACACACTGCAGAACTGCCACACGTAATACACCACCAACACAGGTAATGGCGCATTGCACACGGCTGTAGCAAGGGAAACTTCCTTGTTCCCTTGCCTGTCTCTACTGTATTCTCAATCATACCTGATGCCCCTTTTTCTGCTTTTCTGTTTTTGACAGAGAGCGCCCCTCTGCTCCCACTGGGGACAGAATTTTTGGACCTTTATATCCTCACCAAGGCTCCTCTTTTGAGATTTCTCCAGCCTAAACATTGACCCTGTTTTTCCCACAGGGCGGACTACAAATATATCCTGCAGCTGTAATCTTAATACTCTAATACAGGTATAACCTTCAGTGCCCATTCACACAGGGGCGACTTACGATCCAACTTGAGTTGCCTAAAGTCGCCCCAAGTCGCTTGACATTTGAAATCCCATTGAAATTAATGGGAGCCGTCTTAATATACAGGACTGAAGTCGCTCCGACTTGAAGGCGACTTCTGAAAAGGTTCCTGTACTGCTTCTAGGCGACTTCTATCCGACTTGTGCCCATAGGATTCAATAGAAGTCGCCTCCAAGTTGGATCCTCCATCTACATGGAAGCGACTTTACAGTTAAAAGAATAGAATTTATTTTTAGGCAGCCCCCTCCCTCCCTTCTCTGATTGGTCAAGGCAAAGTCGCCTGGCAAAAGTCATGTTGCAAAGTTGCCTGAGGTCCTTGAAGTCGCGCTGAAATCGCCTAGCAAAGTCGCGCCGAAGTCGGGTCGCCCCTATGTGAATGCAGGCTCAGTCTTGCAAATATCATTTTTAATTTGAATATACCACCCCATTGCATATATATATATATATATATATATATATATATATACACACACACATATATAGAATTTTTGTACTCGATTATTTATCACAAATTTTTTTTTTTCAAATATAATTTTTATCAAAAAAAGAAAGGAAGTCAGGGAAAAAAGATGGTCCAGATAAATCACATAAGACATAAACGGAATTCTCAATTCACATTTCCAGGGATCGGGTGCATAAGGAATGTTCTCGTCAATATTCCCGTATCCCACCAGGGGATGTAACATTAATCACAAAGTATGATTGTAATAAAGGTTCGAACCACCCCCTTTCTTCAGTTTTATTTTCCTAAAAATAAAACAAAAACATACTGTAAAAATAGAGCATAGTTGTGAAGCAGTAATGAGAGAAAGAGAAAGGGAAAGTTGAGTGGGTAAAAGAGGAGGTGAAATGGGGGGGGGGGGGCAGGGAGTGTACTGGGTCCAGGTGGCTACGGAACTCTGTAAAGTCAAATCCTTCGTCTGACAGCACAAACATGTTCCAAAGTCTTCACGTTTTGGAGTACTGCTCATGCTTGCCCTGCGCCGAGCGAATCAAATCCTCACGTATTGATTTCTTCAACCTTACGCATCCAGCAGCCAACACTAGGGGGCGTCTGCTTCTTCCACATTGCCGGTATGCAGGATTTAGCTGCATTCAATAAGTGGCGTATTATTGATTTGCGGTATGATTTTGACGGTATGGCGGTAACTTGCAGCAAGAAAAACGCTGGGTCATCCGGAATCGTATGTTCCGTGAACCTTTGGGTGACTGTATGTATCGCGGTCCAGTAATGTGTTAACTTCGGGCAAGACCAAAAAATGTGCAGCAGTTGGCCTTTATCCACCTGGCATCTCCAGCAGTGGTCTGAGGAGGCTGGGTAGCAGGTGTTTAGCCTCTGAGGGGTGTAATACCACCTAGTGAGTATTTTATAATTGGTTTCCTGTAGTTTGGTACATGCCGAAGATCATAGGGGTGCGCAGCCTATTGCATTAGGGGTGTGCACCCCAAAGCTCAAACACATGCGCCTTTCTCTGCAGCCTCAGCTGCACTGGACAGTCAATAAATGGGAAGTGCTCTGTGCTGAGCGGCTTCTTGCTCATGCAAAACCTGAAGCATAGGAAACACAATTTACTATGCTTCTGTTATGAATGGACACAGTGAGTTTAGAAAAGGAAGGGGCTAGTAAATTACATATTTACTAGCCCCTTCCACCACTCTCCATCCTAAAACATCCCCCACAGCAGGGAAGAGGAGAGGAGGGAAGCCAGCAACACTGTGGAGTGGGGGGGGGGCTGGGCAGTAGGGGGAATCAGCACCGCACATATGATTAGGGTGGGCCCAGGCACACCTAGCACACCCCCTGCGCACGCCTATGCCGAAGATTTTAGGGAGAACTGAAGTATATGTTGTCGCCTGGCAGCTGTGAAGGTGCGGTGTAGGTCTCCCTCCCACTTTTGCAGAAATGGAAGTTGGGGTTGTTCTGTGGGCGTATTAACCAAAGCATATGTCTTGGTCAATATTTGTGTTAATGGGCCCTCATCCGAACAAAGCTCCTCAAATGTATTATCACACATTTTGTACACTGTCAGCGCCCCCCAGGTCCCAGCATATGCCTCTTGGGTGACCAGGCTGAGTCCGTGTAAGATCCTTTGCCTTTTTCTTCCTTTCCTGGATCTCCTCCTCATCTTTTGCTGTTTTTAATGTGTTCATTAGACGCACTTGATCCACTGGGGGATTCTGTTTCTGTAGAGGTTACTTGGGCATATTGCCTTACAATCATGGTGCAATAAGCGTGTAATGCTCTAAAATATATTTTTTATTTTGTAGACCTTTAACAAACCTTGCAACCAACCGACCCTGAGGAAGGAGTCCGGCAGTGACTCGGAAACGTGTCGGCGTTTCGGTTGACTGTATGCTATGACACCGTGTTATTGAATTATCCCATATTATTGGGGGATCCACTGTCTTCTGATAACATTTTTATGACTATGTACTTTTTTCATGACTTATTAATTTTCTACTAATAAAAATGTACATAATTTTTAACACAGTCAAGCGTTTGTGCAACTTTTGAGCCCATAAAATCCCATTTTTTCCTCTGGGGGTAATGTGTAATATTTGTATTTAGGGATGTGGCCTTTTATCCTACAGAACATATATCTCAGAATTCCTCTATTTTTAGATAGAAAGGTGAAGAGTTAGAAACTCTGCGGGGTTCTAATTGATGCCTGTGACCCCCATAAGAGAGATCTTTCCTTACTTCCTGTGTCAATGACCACCTGCACAACAGGATCATCACAAATTTGTAAAATAAGGGGAAATCTTTCCGAAAGAAACACATATAAAAAAAGAATGAAAAAAAAACTTTTTTTGAATGAAGTTGTCCTAAACTCCACTTATTTCTTTATCTGTTAAAAAAAACTCCACTTATTTCTAACTGGAAAGAACAGTAAGAATGAATAAATAAAAATACACAAAAATATATTTTTTAATTGATATATATTAACAGAATTAGATATAAAATATATGAAAAGTAAAAAAAATATTTCCTTAAGAATATATGTACTGCATACAGAATATATATATATATATATATATACTATATTACAAAAAGTATTGGGACGCCAGCCTTTACACGCACATTAACTTTAATGGCATCCCAGTCTTAAGCCCCATTCACACGGTACAACAGTTGTACAACAACGGTCGTACAACCAGCTTGTTGTACGATCATCAAACCATTAGTACGCGGGATTACAACAGCCGTCGTACAACAGTTGTACAACTGAAGTTGGATGAGCAGACTAGAAAACTTTGGTTGTACAACAAGCGGTCGTACGACTGTTGTACCGTGTGTACAGAGAAGTTGGTCCAACAAATTTGTACGTGCAAAACACGCATGCTCAGAAGTCAGGAACGCCCGGAATGTCCGTTCTGGGAAACCTACGTTCCTAATTCACAAATAACATTCACCTGAACTTTCTCTTTATACGCTCGTAACACGTCACTACGTTCGGCTTGGTCGTACAATCGCTTAGTGCACGTCAGTATGCGAGATACAACAGCCAACATACGATTTTGGACGTCCGGTCGTACGACTGTCGCACCCGTGTGTATGGGGCTTTAGTCCGTAGGATTCAATATTGAGTTGGCCCACCCTTTGCAGCAATTTTGAAAACACGGACAAAAACAGTATCCACCATCACCTGCTGCAACCATCACCCCCTGCCACCATCACCTGCTGCCACCATCACCCCCTGCCACCATCTCCTGCTGCCATGACCCCCTGCCACCATCACCTGCCCCCATCACCCCCTGAGACCATCACCTGCTGCAACCATCACCCCCTGCCACCATCACCTACTGCAACCATCACCACCTGCCACCATCACCCCCTCCACTACCACCGTCCCCCACTACCAACGTCGT
>BLSH010010804.1:138511-156264 GCA_018402905.1 Glandirana rugosa | reverse complement strand
CAGGGTAAACGTGTCGTAACTCCGCTTAACAGTCCGCTGAGTTCAGCGGACTGTTAAGCGGATCTACACTTGCCCCGCGCTTCAGCGCGACGAGGCGGGGCGAGGTCACACTTGGCCGGGACTCCCAGAGTTCTTTACTCTATCCGACAGTCATATAGTCCACACTAGTTGGTCCTTGTGAAAGTTATAGAGTCTACAAGCTATGGTGCCAATCATTGAAAATTGATCACATCTGATCACACCTGATATACTGACAGCCTATCTCATTTCTTGAGACCCTCAGGGCCGGTTCACACTGGAGCGGGGCGGAGCAGCGCGACTTCGCGCCCCGTTCACATCTAGGCGAATTGTCAGGCGACTTGAGTCGCCTGACAATTCGCCTCAATGCTGTGCAAATGGGACCGTTCTAATAGGAGCGAATCGCTTCGCTCCGCATTAGAAAAATGGTCCCTGCACTATTTTTAGGGCGATCTCAGGCGGCTTGCATTGACTTCTATGATAGAAGTCTCCTAGCAAGCCGCTTTGAGATCGCCTGGAGCGGCGCATCGCGCCGCTCCGCGCCCCTCCGCCTCGCTGCAGTGTGAACCGGCCCTAACAAGCCAGGAAAGTACAAATACCCCTCAAATTACCCCTTTTTGGAAAGTAGACATTCCAAGGTATTTAGTAAGAGGCATGGTGAATTTTTTGAAGTTGTAATTTTTTCCCACAATTCTTTGCAAAATGAAGATTTTTTTTTTTTTCACAAAATTGTCATTGTAACAGGTTATTTCTCACACACAGCATATGCATACCACAAATTACACCCCAAAACACATTCTGCTACTCCTCCTGAGTATGGCGATATCACATGTCTGAGACTTTTTCACAGCCTGGCCACATACAGAGGCCCAACATGCAAGGAGCGCCATCAGGTATTCTAGGGACATAAATTACACATCTAATGTCATGACAACCTATCACATTTTTGAAGGCCCTGGAGCACCAGGACAATGAAATTGCCCACAAAATGACCCCATTCCGGAAAGCAAACACCCCAATGAATAATCTTTGAGGCATAATGAGTCTTTTGAACGGTTCATTTTTTCCCAGTAGTTTTTGGAAAATGTGGGAAAAAAATGAAAACGCATTTTTTTTACACAAAGTTGTCCATTTATAAGATATTTCCAACACATAGCATGTACATAGCAAAAATGACCACCCAAAATACATTCTGCAATTCCTCCTGAGTATGGCGATACCACATGTGTGAGACTTTTACATAGCCTGACCACATACAGAGGCCCAACATTGAACTAGCACCTTCAGGCGTTCTACAAGCATAAATTACACATCTCATTTCTCAACACCCTATTACACTTTTGAAGGTCCTGGAGCACCAGGACAATGGCATTGCCCACAAAATGACCCCATTTTGGAAAGAAAACACCCCAACGTATAATCTATGGGGCATAATGAGTCTTTTGAACATGTCATTTTATTCCAGTCGTTTTTGGAAAATGTGGGAAAAAAATGAAAACGCTTTTATTTTTACACAAAGTTGTCCATTTATATGATATTTCCAACACACAGCATGTACATAGCAAAAATGACACCCCAAAATACATTCTACTACTCCCCCCGAGTATGGCGATACCACATGTGTGAGACTTTTACAGGTGATTTTTATTCATGGGTGTGACGGTCACTGACAGGTGATTGGTGATGGTCACTGATGGGTGACTGGTGGTGGTCACTGATGGGTGACGGGTGTCTGGCGGTGGTCACTGATGGGTGAGGGTGTCAGGCGGTGGTCACTGATGGGTGACAGGTGTCTGGTGGTGGTCACTGATGGGTGACGGGTGTCTGGAGGTGGTCACTGATGGGTGAGGGTGTCTGGCGGTGGTCACTGATGGGTGATAGGTGACTGGCAGTGGTCACTGATGGGTGACGGGTGACTGGCGGTGGTCACTGATAGGTGATGGGTGACTGGCGGTTGTCACTGATGGGTGACTGGTGGTGGTCACTGATGGGTGACGGGTGACTGGTGTAGGTCACTGATGGGTGACTGGCGGTGCACACTGATGGGTGCCGGGTGTCTGGTGGTGGTCACTGATGGGTCATGGGTGACTGGCGGTGGTCACTGATGGGTGCCGGGTGTCTGGTGGTGGTCACTGATGGGTGACTGGCTGTGGTCACTGATAGGTGACGGGTGTCTGGAGGTGGTCACTGATGGGTGACCGGTGTCTGGTGGTGATCACTAATGCGTGACGGGTGACTGGCGGTGGTCACAGATGCGTGACGGGTGACAGGTGACTGGTGGTGGTCACTGATGGGTGACGGGTGACTGGCGGTGGTCACTGATGGGTGACGGGTGACTGGTGGTGGTCACTGATTGGTGACTGGCGGTGGTCACTGATGGGTGACGGGTGACTGGTGGTGGTCACTGATGGGTGACGGGCGGTGGTCAGTGATGGGTGACAGGTGACTGGCGGTGGTCAGTGATGGGTGACGGGCGACTGGCGGTGGTCACTGATGGGTGACGGGTGACATGCCATGGTCACTGACGGGTGACTGGTGCACTTTATAATGACAGGTACACTTTATGATGACAGGTACACTTTATGGGGACATATGGGGTGACTGTTGGGTGACAGGTGCATTGGGGGGGAAGGGGGATGTGATAGGTGTGTGTTTTTACTTAACAGATCAGCAACTCACTGATTCCAGCTCTTCTCTCCTCATATTAGAAACTGTGTGAGGAGAGAAGAGCTGATAACAGCGAGTAACCGCTCTGTTTACATTGGATGTGATCGGCTGTGAAGCAGATCACAGCCGATCACAAGGTAACAGCCGCCCTGGGAACACGCCGCCACCGACGCGCAACGCGCTCCCGATCGCGCGCATGCGCTGTGCGAACGACGGACGTGCCATTTGTGATCAGCCATGACTTCGTCACGGCCGATCACATGGTGAACAGCCATAACCAATGGCTGTTCACCCCTGTCGGTGACGCGGTGTGTCCTGGGGACACGCCGACACCAACAGTGCTGGAATGCGCGCGCCCGATCGCACGCAATCCCGGCTTAAAGGGGCGACGTCATAGGGCTGAATACAAATGGATGCCACACTTTTCACAGATTTATTTGTAAACAAAATTGAAAACCATTTAACATTTTCCTTCATCTTCACAATTATGTGCCGCTTTGTGTCGGTCTATCACATAAAATCCCAATAAAACACATTTATCTTTTTGGTTGTAACATGACAACATGTGGAAAATTTCAAGGGGTATGAATACTTTTTCAAGGCATTGTGTATATATATATATATTTTTTTTTTAATATAAGTACATCATGAAATATATGAAAATAAGAAAAAAAATGTGTATTAAACATAGACAATTTATGAATATAAAATTATAGAATGATATATAAACCAAATATATATGAAAATGGAATAAACAATAATTATTTCTAAATATAAGAATACACATCATATAAATGTCATGTAGCTATATTTAGCACTGTGAAAGACACAGCCATCATATAATCAGACCACGGTCAATAAGAATTCATAATTTAATTGCAATTTTATTTAAATTATAAAATTAAAAAGGGAATTCTTATAGTCAGTGGTACACTGATTACTACCACTCTACCTAAAGCCTTGCTGAATATTAAAAGAATGCCAATAAAGTTATTCTGGAAAAAAAACACCAACCAGATCATAGAGTGATGAGAATAGGCCGCCCTATCCCCTCCCCTCTCTATGGTCAGAGCCCGCCTTTGCTCCCACCTCAGACGTTTCGTTCTTCATCGGCATTTTATGTCAGCAGATTCGTCAAAAGCGAAAACTATCCATGCAAAAAAAATAAACAAAAACGCAGACTCCGTTTAATCGGGGACGAAAACCTTTCACTTGGAAACATCGGATATTAAAAAGGAGGCGAAGCAAATTAATACGTGAAAAGTTGGGTGGAAAGTGCGAAGACGGAAGCCGCGCTAAGTAAACCTATCTGGATGTCGGCAGATTCGTCAGGAAGGTAAATGAGGGAGGAAAAAATAGAAAATCACCCGGAGCGCCGGCGGAGCCCGATACGAGAGGGGGGAACGGGGGGTGGAGCGGAGCGGTCGGTATACCGGGAAGGGAGGGGCTCCACCGAGGGGGAGGGGCCGGGCGCCGGCGAAAGGGCGGCGTAGAAACGGCAGGAGACTTTACCGGGAGGCTGTGAGGGGAAGAGACAGCGAGAGACAGCCGGGAGAGCGGAGAGACCGCCGGGTGAGTGACCGGGAGACCCCACCGGGGGGGAAGGGAGCACACCGGGGCCTGACCTATAAACACATCGGAGGCCATAGGAGTAAATCCTGAGGAGAGTGCTGAGCTATATACACATAGGATTATATACTGAGGAGAGTGCTGAGCTATATACACATAGGATTATATACTGAGGAGAGTGCTGAGCTATATACACATAGGAATATATACTGAGGAGAGTGCTGAGCTATATACACATAGGATTATATACTGAGGAGAGTGCTGAGCTATATACACATAGGATTATATACTGAGGACAGTGCTGAGCTATATACACATAGGAATATATACTGAGGAGAGTGCTGAGCTATATACACATAGGATTATATACTGAGGAGAGTGCTGAGCTATATACACATAGGAATATATACTGAGGAGAGAGCTGAGCTATATACACATAGGATTATATACTGAGGAGAGAGCTGAGCTATATACACATAGGATTATATACTGAGAGACACCCAGGAGAGTGCTGAGCTATATACACATATGATTATATACTGAGGAGAGAGCTGAGCTATATACACATAGGATTATATACTGAGGAGAGAGCTGAGCTATATACACATAAGATTATATACTGAGGAGAGTGCTGAGCTATATACACATAGGATTATATACTGAGGAGAGGGCTGAGCTATATACACATAGGATTATATACTGAGGAGAGAGCTGAGCTATATACACATAGGATTATATACTGAGGAGAGAGCTGGGCTATATACACATAGGATTATATACTGAGGAGAGAGCTGAGCTATGTACACATAGGAATATATACTGAGGAGAGAGCTGAGCTATATACACATAGGATTATATACTGAGAGACACCCAGGAGAGTGCTGAGCTATATACACATAGGATTATATACTGAGGAGAGAGCTGAGCTATATACACATAGGATTATATACTGAGGAGAGGGCTGAGCTATATACACATAGGATTATATACTGAGGAGAGTGCTGAGCTATATACACATAGGATTATATACTGATGAGAGAGCTGAGCTATATACACATAGGATTATATACTGAGGAGAGAGCTGAGCTATATATACATAGGATTATATACCGAGGAGAGTGCTGAGCTATATACACATAGGATTATATACTGAGGAGAGTGCTGCGCTATATACACATAGGATTATATACTGAGGAGAGAGCTGAGCTATATACACATAGGATTATATACTGAGGAGAGTGCTGAGCTATATACACATAGGATTATATACTGAGGAGAGAGCTGAGCTATATACACATAGGAATATATACTGAGGAGAGAGCTGAGCTATATACACATAGGAATATATACTGAGGAGAGTGCTGAGCTATATACACATAGGAATATATACTGAGCAGAGTGCTGAGCTATATGCACATAGGATTATATACTGAGGAGAGAGCTGAGCTATATACACATAGGAATATATGCTGAGGAGAGGGCTGAGCTATATACACATAGGATTATATACCGAGGAGAGTGCTGAGCTATATACACATAGGATTATATACTGAGGAGAGTGCTGAGCTATATACACATAGGATTATATACTGAGGAGAGAGCTGAGCTATATACACATAGGATTATATACTGAGAGACACCCTGGAGAGTGCTGAGCTATATACACATAGGATTATATACTGAGGAGAGAGCTGAGCTATATACACATAGGATTATATACTGAGAGACCTCCAGGAGAGTGCTCAGCTATATACACATGGGATTATATACTGAGGAGAGAGCTGAGCTATATACACATAGGTTTATATACTGAGGAGAGAACTGAGCTATATACACATAGGATTATATACTGAGAGACCTCCAGGAGAGTGCTGAGCTATATACACATAGGATTATATACTGAGAGACACCCATGAGGGTGTTGAGCTATATACACATAGGATTATATACTGAGCGACCCCCAGTAGAGTGCTGAGCTATATACACATAGGATTATATACTGAGCGACCCCCGGAGAGTGCTGAGCTATATACACATAGGATTATATACTGCGAGACCTCCAGGAGAGAGCTGAGCCATATACACATAGGATTATATAATGAGAGACCCCCAGGAGAGTGCTGAGCTATATACACATAGGATTATATACTGAGAGACACCCAGGAAGGTGCTGAGGTATATACATATAGGATTATATACTGAGACACCCTGGGGAGTGCTGAGCTATATACACATAGGATTATATACTGAGAAACACCCAGGAGGGTGCTGAGCTATATACACATAGGATTATATACTGAGGAGAGAGCTGAGCTATATACACATAGGATTATATACTGACAGACCTCCAGGAGAGTGCTGAGCTATATACACATAGGATTATATACTGAGACCTCCAGGAGAGGGCTGAGCTATATACACATAGGATTATCTACTGAGACCTCCTGGAGAGGGCTGAGCTATATACACATAGGAATATATACTGAGAGATCTCCAGGAGAGAGCTGAGCCATATACACATAGGATTATATAATGAGAGACCCCCAGGAGAGTGCTGAGCTATATACACATAGGGTTATATACTGAGAGACACCCAGGAAGGTGCTGAGGTATATACATATAGGATTATATACTGAGACACCCTGGGGAGTGCTGAGCTATATACACATAGGATTATATACTGAGAAACACCCAGGAGGGTGCTGAGCTATATACACATAGGATTATATACTGAGGAGAGAGCTGAGCTATATACACATAGGATTATATACTGAGGAGAGAGCTGAGCTATATACACATAGGATTATATACTGAGAGACCTCCAGGAGAGTGCTGAGCTATATACACATAGGATTATATACTGAGACCTCCAGGAGAGGGCTGAGCTATATACACATAGGATTATCTACTGAGACCTCCTGGAGAGGGCTGAGATATATACACATAGGATTATATACTGAGACCTCCTGGAGAGGGCTGAGATATATACTGAGAGATCTCCAGGAGAGTGCTGAGCTATATACACATAGGAATATATACTGAGAGATCTCCAGGAGAGTGCTGAGCTATATACACATAGGAATATATACCGAGAGACTCCCAGGAGGGTGCTGAGCTATATACACATAGGATTATATACCGAGAGACACCCAGGAGAGTGCTCAGCTATATACACATAGGATTATATACTGAGGAGAGAGCTGAGCTATATACACATAGGATTATATACTGAGGAGAGAGCTGAGTTATATACACATAGGAATATATACTGAGAGATCTCCTGGAGAGTGCTGAGCTATATACACATAGGAATATATACTGAGAGACTTCCAGGAGAGGACTGAGCTATATACACATAGGATTATATACTGAGACCTCCAGGAGAGTGCTGAGCTATATACACATATGATTATATACTGAGAGACCTGCAGGAGAGAGTTGAGCCATATACACATAGGATTATATAATGAGACCCCCAGGAGAGTGCTGAGCTATATACACATAGGATTATATACTGAGAGACACCCAGGAAGGTGCTGAGCTATATAAACATAGGATTATATACTGAGACACCCTGGGGAGTGCTGAGCTATATACACATAGGATTATATACTGAGAGACACCCAGGAGGGTGCTGAGCTATATACACATAGGATTATATATTGAGAGATCCCCAGGAGAGTGCTGAGCTATATACACATAGGATTATATACTGAGGAGAGAGCTGAGCTATGTACACATAGGATTATATACTGAGAGACCTCCAGGAGAGTGCTGAGCTATATACACATAGGATTATATACTGAGAGACACCCATGAGGGTGTTGAGCTATATACACATAGGATTATATACTGAGAGATCCCCAGGAGAGTGCTGAGCTATATACACATAGGATTATATACTGAGAGACCTCCAGGAGCGTGCTGAGCTATATTCACATAGGATTATATACTGAGAGACCTCCAGGAGATTGGTGAGCTATATACACATAGGATTATATGCTGAGAGAGCTGAGCCATATACACACAGGATTATATACTGAGAGATCCCCAGGAGAGTGCTGAGCTATATACACATAGGATTATATACTGAGAGACACCCATGAGGGTGTTGAGCTATATACACATAGGATTATATACTGAGAGATCCCCAGGAGAGTGCTGAGCTATATACACCTAGGATTATATACTGGGAGACCTCCAGGAGAGTGCTGAGCTATATACACATAGGATTATATACTGAGTGACCTCAAGGAGCGTGCTGAGCTATATACACATAGGATCATATACTGGGAGACCTCCAGGAGAGTGCTGAGCTATATACACATAGGATTATATTCTGTGAGACCCCCAGGGGACTGCTGAGCTATATACACATAGGAATATATACTGAGAGATCCCCAGGAGAGTGCTGAGCTATATATAATCAGGTGCATAAATATTGGGACATTGACAAAATTCGAATCTTTTTGGCTCTATACACCACCACAATGGATTTGAAATGAATCAAACAAGATGTGCTTTAACTGCAGACTTTCAGCTTTAATTTGAGGGTATTTACATCCAAATCAGGTGAACGGTGTAGGAATTACAACAGTTTGTATATGTGCCTCCCACTTTTTTTTTCCAATACTTTATTTATTTCCAGCACATAAGGACAGGAAGACATCATAAATTTTTCAGGGTGGTATACAAAACGAGATGTACATTGAAAAGGGAGACATAGTAACAAAGGACATTTCATAGAAATGTCTCAAGCCATATAATAGCAGTTACATTACCAACCTCTTTATTCACATTTATCGAGAATATTGTCCCTCATATGCTGGTATTATCATAGGATCAACACCCGCAAAAACAAAACAGACCAAATAAAAAAAAGGGGGGGGGGGTGTATAGGAGGGAAGCATACTAGGTGAAGGTAGGAAAGGGGGTTAAGGGAAAAAAAGCAGAGGTCCCCGCCCCGGTCCGGATCCGCATCCCCTGCCGTAGACCCATTTCAATTGGTCATAGAGGGGGTTCGACCAAGTAGCTCTCCGTATTCATCAGTAAAGACAAACTCATGCCAGTAGTACCATTTCTTAAGGAAGCGCTACCTGGTGCCGTTCTCCGTAGACATCAAGTCCTCCATTCTGTTTACCTCCGCAACCCTCCCCAGCCACACAGCGACTGAAGGGGTCTGCGTCTGTTTCCAGAGAAGCGGGATACAGCTCCTAGCTGCAGTGATCAAGGTTGGCAGGATTGATTTCCTATATGACTTGCTTGGGAATTGATGGTGGTGGATCAGGAACAATGCGGGGTCAAGAGTTAATTTGTGGTCCGTAAATTTTTGAGATATTCTAAGGACCTCCGTCCAATATGGCTGCAGTAACTTACAGAACCAGAAGATATGAAGTAGAGAGCCCGGTTCTTCCCCGCACCTCCAGCAGGTATCTGGACATTGTGGAAACATCTGGTGAAGCTTTACTGGTGTATGATACCAGCGTGTCAGGATTTTGAAATTCGCCTCCTGGTGCGACGAGCAGCTGGAGGTTTTATGGGCAAAGAGGAGAACTCTATCTGCTTGTCCGTCAGAAAGGTCTATGCCCAGTTCATCCTCCCATCTCGCCAGGAATGGCAGTTTAGAGTCCTTCGCGGGGGCCAACAGAAGGTTATAGGTCTGAGAGATTGTGTGACGCGTGGGTGATTTATCTTCACACAGAAGCTTGAAGGATGTGAGTTGTCTGCAATAAGGCGTTGGGGAAGGCAAGGACCCTATGTAGTGTGTCAGCTGGGTCTTTTGCCAAAACGAGAGGCTAGACAACTTCTGATCTTCCAAAATATGCCGTCTAGAGAGCCACGACCCGTTACGGATAAAGTGTCTGGCCTGGGACATGTTTGCCTCTGAGGGCGGATATTGTGGATTCGTGCCACCCTGGGTCAAATTCAGGGTTGCCTATTGGGGTGAGGGATACGGGGCTATCTCCGAAGACTGGAACACTTTAGAGCATTGATGCCATGTCTCATCAACCGTGGGGTGGGCCAACGTACCAACTGCCCTTCTACGGGCACACTATGGCAGCGTGTCTGCCTCCCACTTTTTAAGGAACCAAAAGAAATGGGACAATTGGCTGCTCAGCTGTTCCATGGCCAGGTGTGTGTTATTCCCTCATTATCCCATTTACAAGGAGCAGATAAAAGGTACAAAGTTAATTTCAGGTGTGCTATTTGCATTTGGAATCTCTTGCTGTCAACTCTCAATATGAGATCCAAAGAGCTGTCACTATCAGTGAAGCAAGCCATCATTAGGCTGAAAGAACAAAACAAACCCATCAGAGAGATAGCAAAAACATTAGGTGTGGCCAAATCAACTGTTTGGAACAACATTAAAAAGAAAGAACGCACCAGTGAGCTCAGCAACACCAAAAGACCCGGAAGTCCACGGAAAACAACTGTGGTGGATGACCGAAGAATTCTTTCCCTGGTGAAGAAAACACCCTTTACAACAGTTGGTCAGATCAAGAACACTCTCCAGGAGGTAGGTGTATGTGTGTCAAAGTCAACAATCAAGAGAAGACTTCACCAGAGTGAATACAGAGGGTTCACCGCAAGATGTAAACCATTGGTGAGCCTCAAAAACAGGAAGGCCAGATTAGAGTTTGCCAAACAACATCTAAAAAAGCCTTCACAGTTCTGTAACAACATCCTATGGACAGATGAGACCAAGATCAACTTGTACCAGAGTGATGGGAAGAGAAGAGTATGGAGAAGGAATGGAACTGCTCATGATCCAAAGCATACCACCTCATCAGTGAAGCATGGCGGTGGTAGTGTCATGGCGTGGGCATGTATGGCTGCCAATGGTACTGTTTCTCTTGTATTTATTGATGTGACTGCTTACAAAAGCAGCTGGATGAATTCTGAAGTGTTTGGGGCAATATTATCGCTCATATTCAGCCAAATGCTTCAGAACACATTTGACGGTGCTTCACAGTGCAGATGGACAATGACCCGAAGCATACTGCGAAAGCAACCAAAGAGTTTTTTAAGGGAAAGTTATGCAATGGCCAAGTCAATCACCTGACCTGAATCCAATTGAGCATGCATTTCACTTTCTGAAGACAAAACTGAAGGGAAAATGCCCCAAGAACAAGCAGGAACTGAAGACAGTTGCAGTAGAGGCCTGGCAGAGCATCACCAGGGATGAAACCCAGCGTCTGGTGATGTCTATGCGTTCCAGACTTCAGGCTGTAATTGACTGCAAAGGATTTGCAACCAAGTATTAAAAAGTGAAAGTTTGATTTATGATTGTTTAATCTGTCCCATTACTTTTGGTCCCTTAAAAAGTGGGAGGCACATATACAAACTGTTGTAATTCCTACACCGTTCACCTGATTTGGATGTAAATACCCTCAAATTAAAGCTGAACGTCTGCAGTTAAAGCACATCTTGTTTGATTCATTTCAAATCCATTGTGGTGGTGTATAGAGCCAAAAAGATTAGAATTGTGTCAAAGTCCCAATATTTATGGACCTGACTGTACACAAGGATATAGGATAATGGAGAGACCTTCAGGAAAATGCTGAGCTATATACACATAGGAATATGTACTGAGAGATCCCCAGGAGAGTGCTGAGCTATATACACATAGGAATATGTACTGAGAAGATCCCCAGGATAGTGCTGAGCTTCATACACATAGGGTTATATACTGAGAGACACCCAGGAGAGTGCTAAGCTATATACATATAGGATTTTATTTACTGAGATCTCTGTATGGTCATGATGGTCTCTTCCTGTGTTTTAGGTCCCATGTCCCCAGATGGAGCCTGAGGGTGACAGTCACCGAGGAACCGGCTTTCAGTGGAGGAGCTACAAACTACTTCTGGATCCTGCTCTTCCCGGGGCACGGAGCAGTCAGAAGATTTACCGCTATGATGGGATCCACTTCAACATCACCGTAAGTGGGGGCGGGGCTTGCTGTTCCTTTACAGGACCAGGAGAGTTTTTGCAGGCTGTGTGATCTGAGTCAAATGCAGGACCAACTACATTCAGTGGTGAGATCGTTAGACTTGCTCAATGATGTTTAGTAGTACTTAACCAGCTAAATACTGGGCTATTTCACCCCTTTCCTTCCCGGCCCAAATTTTAGCTTTTAGTGCTTTCATACTTTGAATGAAAGTTCCGCGGTCTTACAACAATGTATCCATTTAAAGTGGGCACTGATGAGGCTGCACTGATGAGGCCTCACTGATGGGCACTGATGACAAGGCCACGCTGATGGATCTGTACTAATGCGGCTGCAGTGATGGCCACTGATGGGTCAGCACTAATGAGGATACATTCATGGGCACTGAGGGTTGCACTGATTCTCAAAGTAGAGGGTGCGTTTATAAGCAATACTGATTAGCATCGATGAGGGTGTTCTAATGAGGGTTTACTCATGGGGCTGCGTTGATGGGCAATGATGAGGCTGTGCTGATAAGGCTACATTGATGGGTACTGATGGGGCTGCACTGGTCAGCGGCATTGATGGGCTGCACTGATGGGACTGCACTGATTTTCAGTTACGAGGCTGCTCTGATCGGACTGCACTGGAAAGTGATACTGATTGGCACTGATGGGTTTGCACTGATGCGGCTGCGCAAATGAGGCCTCACTGATGGGCGTTGATGAGGCAGCACTGATAAGTTTCACCGATGGTCATTGATGGGGCTGCACTGATAAGCGGCACTTTTAAACAATCCTGATGGGGCTGCCTAATAGGTTGCACTGATGGGCAATGGTGAAGCTGCAATAATGAGCACTGATGGGGCTCTGCTGACGAGGCCTTAGTGATGGGCACTGATGGGACTGCCTTGGAAAATTCTACTGATTGCCACTGATGAGGCTGCACAGATGAGGCCTCATTTGTGGGCACTGATGGGGCTGCACAGATGGTCAATAATGAAGCTGCACTGATAAGCAGCACTGGTGGGGCTGCAATGATGAGCACTAATGGGGCTGCGCTTAAGGGCACTGATGGGGCTGCACTGGTAAGCTGCACTGGAAAGTGATTCTGATTGGCGCTTTTGGGTTTGCACTAATGAGGCTGCGCAGTTTTGGCCTCACTGATGGTCAACGATGAGGCTGCACTGATGAGCGGCACTGGTGAGGCTGTACTGATGGTCAGTGATAAGGCTGCTCTGATAAGTGGCACTGGTGGGGCTGTACTGATAAGCGGCACTGATGGGCACTGATAAACCCTGTTGATGAGGCCGCATTGATAGGTGGCAATGATGAGGCTGCACTTAAGGGCACTGATGAGGCTGTGCTGATGAGGCCTCACTGATGGGGCTACACTGATGAGGCCTCACTGATGGGCAATGATGAGGCCTCACTGATGGGCAATGATGAGGCCTCACTGATGGGCAATGATGAGGCGGCACTGATATGCGAAGCTGATGAGGCTGTGATGACAGGGCTGCGCTGATAAGTTTATAGTAATGATGGGCACTGATTGGACCGCACTCATGAGGCTACCTTGATGGGCGCTGATTCTCAAAGTAGAGGCTGCACTTATTGGGCAGCACTGAGAAGCGATACTGGTTGGCACTGATGGGGCTGTGCTGATGAGAGATTACTGATGAGGCTGTTCTGATGAGGGTTCACTAATGTGGCTTTGCTGATGAGGTACTGATGGGACGGCACTGATCGGGCTGCACTGATGCGGCTGCACTGGAAAGTGATATTCGTTGCCACTGATGGGTTTGCACTGATGTGCAATGATGAGGTGACACTGGTAAGTGGCACTGATTGGGCTTCATTGATGGTCAATGATGAGGCTGCAATGATGGGCACTGATGGTCATTGAAGAGGCTGCACTGATCAGCGGCACTGATAAACAATACTGATGGGGCTGCCATAATGGGGCCTCACCCATGGCCACTGATGGTTAATAAGGCTGTAATAATGAGCACTGATAGGGCTGTGATGACGAGGTCTCACTGATGGGGCTACACTGATGAGGCCACTGATAAGGCCTCACTAATGGGCACTGATGGGGCTGCACTGATCAAGGATATTGATTGGCACTGGTGAGGAGCCTGCGCTGATGAGGCTGCACTGTTAAGTGGCACTGATGGGCACTGATGAGGCCTCACTGATGGGCAATGATGGGGTTGCAATGATAATGGACACTGATTGGCACTGATGAGAGGCTGTGCTGATTAGACTACACTGCTAAGTGGCAATTATCAGCGATACTTATGGGACCACGTTAATGGGCAATGATGAGGCTGCACCGACTGGTCTGCGCTGATGAGGCTTCACTCAGGGCCACTGATAAGCCAGTACAACTGGCCCTTTTGTACCGGGCCCGGCCACCAGGGGGGCCCGCGCAATCTGAACACAGTGCAAAAAAAAAAAAAAAAGCGCTGCGCTCAGTGGCGGAAGGGGATTCCCTGTCATCTCCCCAGCACACTGACATCCCGCAGCAGCCACTGGCATAGTGGAGTGGGGAAGAGAAGGGGGTGGTCAGAAATTAGTCTCGATCCAGTCCAGTCCTATGTCCCATCCAGACTCTGGAATGCTATGTGCGGCAAGGTGTCGGGCTGTCCGGGAACATACAGCTTCCAGCCCTGCCGCCACCTGTCCATCAGCCGGTCTATAAGCGCTGAACCAAAGGGATGGTATGAGCGATCTGATAGGACGGCACACATGGAAGAATGGAAGGAGAAACCTGCTAGCACCAAGCCAGGGAGAAGTTTTCAAACCCGCCGAAGCTGCTCTAGGGGAGTGAAAAGAGCAGGCTCTGACCTCCCTCCACTCTCCTCGGTGGCTGTGCCTGCCTGGTCCCAGACACCTGTTCCTGTTACCCATCGAGATCGTGGACTACTATGTGCTAGGAAGAGAGGTGAGTGAGCCATGGACACTGAGCCAAGTCCACACTGTGCAGACATGAGACATCATTGCCACCCTCCTCCTTAGACTGTGCACTCCACTACACCTCTGCCTGCCCCATGCAGTGTGTCCTCCTCTGTACTCTCCTGTGTGTTTACTTCTCGAACCCAGACACAGACTCAGGTCTTTCTCTTCTATAGACTGCACTGCATCTCATACAACACCACACTCATTTTAAGGTTTGTTTTTGTAGTTCTGCCAGACTTCATTAGCAACCCTCCCCAAGTTTTATCAACTTCACAGTTCAAAAGAGCCACCAGGGACACCGCACAGCCCACCAGGGACACCGCACAGCCCACCAGGGACACCGCACAGCCCACCAGGGACACCGCACAGCCCACCAGGGACACCGCACAGCCCACCAGGGACACCGCAGAGCCCACCAGGGACACCGCAGAGCCCACCAGGGACACCGCAGAGCCCACCAGGGACACCGTGCAGTCCATCAGAGACCGCAAATAGCCACTTGAGAAGGAAGGGATGGGTGGCACTGTCTCTGCTGGCTGGAGAAATATCATTTGAAGACAAACCTGCACTTTGTTTCAAGGCAGGGCTAGGGGTGGGGCTGAAGGAGGGAACAAGGGTGGGGCTGAAGGGGGCCCCATCAGGCAGGCTGTATAGGGCCCCATGATTTCTATCAGCAGCCCTGGCTGCACTGATGGGCAATGATGGGGTTGCGATGATGGGGCTGCGCTGATGGGCAGTGATGGGGCTGCGCTGATGGGCAGTGATGGGGCTGTGGCGATGGGCGTCACCGATGGGGCTGCGGCGATGGGCGTCACCGATGGGGCTGCGGCGATAAGAAATACTGATATGCGGCACTGATGATCAGTGTATACAATGGACTCGCTGTGTCCTGTCAGCCTTACTGGTTATTAGTTCTCCTTTCCTCACACAGACACAGCGTGTGAGGGAAGGAATGCCGATAACCGGCAAGTCTGTTTACATGTGACCAGCTGTGATTGGACACAGCTGATCACATTGTAAACGGTTGCTGTGATTGACTTTTGTCCAAAGACAGTGTTCACAGAGAGCGTCTTATGCGAGCCCCAGGGGGTATGTGGGAAGTGCAGTTTTGGGAGGATGGTCCCTGGAGCCGTGCTGTCTTTCAGCTATAGAGCAGGTGGGAAGGGATTAACCACTTCAACTTCAGAAGTTTTATCTCCTTCATGACCAGGCCATCTTTTTTTTTTTTTCTTTTTAGCACTACGCTACTATAATGGGTAATTGCACGGTTATGCAACACTGTACCCGATTGAACAGTGGGGGGGGGGGGAAGGGGCGACTGACTTTACCAGTGACACTAATTCAGTGATCAGTGCTAATACTATACACCAGGGCTTGACAAATTTGCTTTGAATCTAGGAGCCAGTTTTTTTTTTTTTTTTTCTGTCGTGTTGGGTTGTCGGCGCCAGTGGTGTATTTAGGTTTTGTGCTGCCCTAGGCCCGACTAAACTTGTGCACCCCCTAATTTAAATATGACCCACCCCTTCCTGTCAAAACCACACCCCTTCCTCTTTAGGCTCCACTTTTTCCTCTTAGATAAAATGCGGGGTACTGCAGTTAAGCCTATAATCCAGTCCACAGAGTCCCCCTTACATCCCAGTCCACAAAGACTGCAGGCATAGCACAAGGGATGGTCAGAGCCTGCAGGCATAGCACAAGGGATGGTCAGAGGCTTCCAACATGGCAAAAGGAACGGTCAGAGACTGCGGACATGGCACAAGAGATAGTCAGAGACTGTGGGCATGACACAAGTGATGATCAGAAGATACTGTGGGCATGGCATGGCAGGAAGTGTACCCCTAGGTGAATGGGGCCAACCAAACTGCAACCATGTGCAGTGCACGCAGTTGTAGCACTGTGATACTGCATTTAGGGGCTAAAACAGGCATTGAGGAGGCAACATATTGCCTCTTCACTGCATATCAAATGCTTCTGAAAAGCGATCCGAGCATGGATTGCTTTTCAGAGGAGCGTCAGTCCTTGATGACATTGTGAACGAGCACTAAAAAGAGCAGTTGTGATCGTACAGGTTTACAGGTATGGTTGCCACCTCATCCCGTTAAACCCAAATACATATGAATTACACAGGTTCTATGGCTGAATAAGGTGGTAATTAAACTCACTTGGTGCCTCATCTGCATTTAATTAGCTTCAGAACAACCAGTGTAATTCATATGTGTTTGGGTTTAAAGGGATGAGGTGGCAAGCCTAATTACGGATCAAGAGTAACATGCATACATATATTGCTGAGGGGGAATTAGAAAAGTGATACACGACAGTTGTCTCAGGAAGTGGGGCGAAAATCTAAATCTGGCCTTGTCAGTAGGCAAACACAAAGCTTTCCTGCGCCCAGCCACCACCACGTTGCCAGCAACACCCAGGCTCCACCACGTTGCCAGCAACAGCAGGGCGCCACCGTGTTCCCAGCAACACCCGGGCACCACCATGTTGCCAGCAACACCCATTCACCACCATGTTGCCAGCAACACCTGGGCACCACCATGTTGTGGGCAACACCAGGGCACCACCATGTCCCCAGCAACACCCTGGTACCACCATGTTGCCAGCACCGT
>BLSH010010804.1:90945-118596 GCA_018402905.1 Glandirana rugosa | reverse complement strand
TTTTTTTTTTTTTTTTTTTTTTTTTTTTTTGGTGTTGTCTCAGTTTCCATTAGTTCCATTCACAGAGCATGGTGCAGGGACCATGTCAATGTAGCAGCAAAGTGAGGAGGGCTGAGTCACAACACTGAAGCTGGTGTAGATTGTAGACTGCATTTACATGCAGTGGGGATGTGTAAGTACGTCTTCCCACTGTACATATCTGGAGCTCTCAGTGGAGCTTGGAGAGATCCTGATGTACTAACAAGGTGACATTGTTTAGATGACAAATAAAGCTCTAAAAATAGCTGCGTCTGGAGTTGGGCTTTAATGTATGGGGCAGTGCTAAGGTGACCATTATGTATGTTGTGTTTCTGATTGGCTGTTTGTCTCACAGGCAGAGTACCCCTAGCCATTCCAGCACCCATGACACCTCAGGATACAAGTCACGGCGGCAGGAGAACAGCTCTGGGGACTCCTACTCACGGCGCTCTGGACACCACTATTCTTCAGCTTCCTCATCTTCCTCGCAGCATGATAGCAGTCACCGGCGATACCACAGGCACCAACATCGAACCTCTCCTCAGTCTTACCGGTCCCGCCACCGGAAACCACCTCCGCCTCCAGAGGAACCACCTTTACACCGCTTTCCTGGGACGCCTCCCCTGCCTACACCCCCGCCACTTCCACCGGACGATCCTCAGACCGACCGGGACTATCGACTGCATCCTCCACTTCCTCCTTCTCCTCCATCTTCTTCTTCACTGCAGCCCCCGCCGCCACCTACTGAGAGCTGGGAGCCCCCGCCTCCACCACCTCCACTCCCAGCCTGTTCCCCTCCCCCTTCCCCAGCGCGTTCCTGCTCCCCGCTCCCGGACGGAGTCTCTGAGAGCCTGCCTTTCACACAGCACAGCAGCAGTCTAGACTCGCGTATTGAGGCGCTACTGAAGGAACAGCGCTCTAAATTCTCCTTCCTGCCTTCTGACACAGAAGAGGAGGATGAAGGGACGGCAGATGGGGCCACACAAGAGACCACGGTCCACGAAGAGATTGCCCCACCTTTGCCCACGCACGGGCCATACACTCCCCCTCCACCTGCCAATTTTGAGGATGTGTCCGCCGAGGCCTACCTGAGGTTTGGAGATATTGCTAGAACGGCCAACGGGCAGGAACGGGTAAGAGGAAATGTTTTTTTCAATTCTTCAAGGCTTATTTTGAACAAGTACAGTCCGGTAATTTCAACCAATCGGGTTTTAAGGAAAGCTATAGTCTCAAAAAAGGGTAATGTAATGTAATCATTGTTAGGTGAATGATCAACCTATAGTATAAAAATTGGAACGTAAAATCCTCTGACTTTATTGAAGGACAAACTTCCTCATGGATGGGTTTGATGCTGCCACCTTCAGGAGCAGGATGCTAGGTGCAACTTTAAACTAAAAGCATGCCTAAGGGGTGGCTCTCAGGTGGTGGCCCCCTATCAGAAGTTGTAACCCTCTATATAAATTTATGTTTTTGTGGTTTGAGAGATTTCACATCCCTTCCTGTCCTGAAGTAAGGGAATAAGTTCCCCAATAGACATTACAACCTGACATAAGCTCTAACGCTTAAGCTGGATACACACTATACAATTTTTTTTAGATTTTTCCTTTAGATTTACCAAAACCCTATAATATGAGGTCAAACCTAAACACTTTCAATTTGTATGCAATCAGGCAGGCCCTGGCACTACATAGTTCAAGGTAAATCTAAAGGAAATCAAAAGTTGTATAGTGTGTATCAAGCTTTACCCTGCCATGTTCAAAATCAAATAAAGGGTTAGGCCAGGGGTGTCCAACCTTTTGACCTTCATTGGAAGAAGAGGAAAATACACTAACAATCAGGAGAGCTGATGAGCAAAAAAAGTCGGGCAGATCACAAGTTGGCGATCTGAGTAATAAAACTTTAATTTTTTTTTTTTTTTTTTTGTAATATTTTTTAGTATAAAAGTAAAAGAGGGAAACCTAAAACTAGTTTGATATTTAACACTATTTTTGATAAAGGTGCACCGAATGGAAATTTTGGTGCTGAAACGGAAACTGCAGGATGCACTTGGCCAAAAAATGAAAAATTACAGTTTTTAAAAAAATTACATATATTTTGATATATAATTGTATTGTATTCGTTTTAATTAATATCATGAATTTAAATGAACAAAAAGGATAAAAAAAAAGAATGTGTGTGTGTGTATATATGTATATATGTGTATGTATATATGTATATATGTGTATGTATGTATGTATGTATATATATATATATGTATATATATATATATATATATATATATATATATATATATATATAATGAATTTATTTATTTTTTTTGTCAGCCATTATTGGCACCTTTTAGAGCAAGAAAGGCTCAAGAAAAATGTGTCCCTTTAATGTATATCTTCACACTGGTCCGTTGCGCTTCCATTGTGATATTAAAAATATTGCTTGCTGTATTTTTGGTAAGTTAACCACTTCAGCCCCGGAAGGATTTCACATTTTAGGACCAGAGCACTTTTTGCGATTCGGCACTACGTCGCTTGAGCTGACAATTGCGCGGTCGTGCGACGTTGTACCCAAGCGAAATTTGCATCTTTTTTTTCCCCCACAAATGGAGCTTTCTTTTGGTGGCATTTGGTCACCTCTGCGTCATTTCTGATTGACGCTATAAACAGAAAAAGAGCGACAATTTTGCAAAAAAAAAACCAATATTTCTTAATTTTTGCTAAAATACATATCCAAAAAAAAAAAAAAAAAATATATTTTCATCGGTTTTGGCCGATTTTATATTCTTCCTCATTTTTTGGTAAAAAAAAAAATGCAATTTGATTGGTTTGCGCAAAAGTTGCAGCGTTTACATAAGATGAGAATTAATTTCTGGGTTTTTTATTTATTTTATTTTTTTTTACTAGTAATGGCGGCGATCTGCGATTTTTAGCGGTACTGCGATATTGCAGCAGACATGTCGGACCATTTTGACACTTTTTTTGGGACCATTGGCATTTATACAGCAATCTTATAAAAATGCACTGATTACTGTGTAAATGCCATTGGCAGTGAAGGGGTTAACCTGGAGGGGGCGCTCTAAGGGCGAGTCCACCCTTTCTGCTCCCTGCCCCCCCGGAACACTGTGAGCGCGTGCGCGCTCACAATGCTAGTTATCGCGATAACGAGGCTTGAAATAACGAGTCACTTTGCCGCCGTCACGCTGTGGCGGGCGGTCGGCAAGTGGTTAAATAAAGAAATGCCAAAAACGCACCTTCCTGTTAAAATGCATTGAAAGTGCAACATTAACGCACCCTCATTTTTTTTTATGAGTTTGAGTCTCATGACCTATGAAAAACCCCACAAGAACAGTAAAATCGACGTGTGCATTTTTCATCGATCTTATCGACACCTTTTATATTTTATCGGCAAAATGCCGATAACATTATTTTCAGCCGATATGTTTTGGAGGCCGAGATTTCGGTGAGTGTTTTAGTTTTTGATACACTAACGCATCAATATCTGGTTGGATGGATGGAATAGTAATTCTCAAGCTACTCATCAGTTATTTTGGTTCTAATTTTGCCCTTTGTGTTCTTCATCCTTCCAAATAGTTGCTCACATATATAGGTGCTGCTGAAATCTGATGATGTGAATAAGGCGTGATTGTGAACAGTGGGAAATTTTTCTTTGGGAAAATAAAACTGGTATAAGTCCAGTAAAGTGACAGTCACGTTTCTCTTCGGCCACACGTGTTCATTAAGTGTAAACGCATTTTTACAAGTTTTTAACCACTTCAGCCCCGGAAGGATTTGCCCCCTCCTGACCAGGCCATTTTTTGCGATACGGCACTGACATTTTAACTGACAATTGCACAGTCGTGCGATGCTGTACCCAAATAAAATTGATGTTCTTTTTTTCCCCACAAATAGAGCTTCTTTGATAACCTCTGCGGTTTTTATTTTTTGTGCTATAAGCAAAAACAGAACGACAATTTTGAAAAAAAACATTATTTTTTTTTTTTTTAAATTACACTGGCAGGGAAGGGGTTAACACTAGGGGGTGATCAAGGGTTAACTGTGTAACTGTAGGGGTGATGGGCTGGCAGGGCCTTCAGAGATAACTGCTTCAGATGACTGGGAGCAGCAGATCTCTGACATGTCCACTGGCAGAACAGGGATATGCCTTGTTTACATAGGCAGATCCCCATGCAGCCTCTGTACAAGGTGATCGCGGGTTGCCGGCGGACATAGAGTCCGTGGGACCCACGGGCACGCTCCCTCCCACCACAATAGCTTGTGCATGGGCCCGCCTTACAGCTATGGCGATTCACGCAGGAGAGCCGACATGCCTCCTTATAATGACGGTGGCTGGTCAGCAAGTGGTTAAATACGTTTTTATGATTGTGTTGAGCCGCATTAATCTCCATCTTGAATTGCAGGTAGGATACCCCTGGGTTAGAGTGGTTTTGTTGGGCTTTTGTCGCCATCTGTGTCACCTTAAGGGAAATTTCTCTCCACAGACAGAAAAATCTGTCCAATTGGGACACAGACAAAAACACATTGGGTTTACACTATTGCGAATTGGATGAGGGTTTCTCTGTATCCGATTAGTATGTCAGGAGATTGTGACTTCCTATGGAGCCGGTTCACACATCTCGAAAGCAGCTATGGTGCGACTTACGCAGAGGTCCTGTGCGTCTTCTGGTCCATTTCAGGTCCGATTTCAGCCAAAAATTTGGGCTGAACTCGGACCTGAGACGCTGAACGGGGACGCACCAGACCCCTGCTTTGAGCCGCTCCGTGCTACGGTGTGAACCCAGCCTTAGCAACAGTTTCTTAACCCAGCAGTGACCATCTTCACTCGTATTTCTTGTCCTGGTGTCTTAGAAACCGGAAGTGGTTGTAAAAACTCTACTAAAAAAACAAAACAAAACTGCAAGACAAAGGCATAATGAGCCAGTAAGCATTGCATACTAGCTCATTATGAAATACTTACCTTAGAACGTACCTGTGGTAGCGGTCCCCGCACACCATGGTAACCGGCAACATGCTTCTTTTGGGTTCTCGGGCTCCGGCGCTGTGATGGGCCGGAGCCGCGATGATGGCATGCGTTGGAGCCGCTGGTCATGGCACAGGTACTGAAGAAACGGCACCCTCAGGCCGTTTCTTCAGTGCGCATGTGCCGAGGACATCGACACATGCGGATACAGTACAGTGAACATCTCCTAAACGGTGCAAGTTTAGGAGATATTCACGGTACCTACAGGTAAGCCTTATTATAGGCGCACCTGTAGGTAAAAGTGGTTGTACAGAGTTTACAACCACTTTAAAAGGGTGAGTTTGCCTTTTCAGAAAAAAAACTGACTAACACCGTACACCCTCCCCACCCCTTTTTTTTTCTTTGCTGTCTTACCTGAGTGGGTGATACACTATCAGTGCCCATGCAGCCAATCCAGCACTCCAGAGATTTGAAATTCCGCTCTTTTCCCTCTGCTTTCTAGCAACACTTCTGGGACAGATCAGGGAGATGCCCTTAGCTGGTGCTGACCAATCCAAATTGCTCTGATCCATCCTGAAAATGCTACAGAAAGAGGAGAGAAGAGCAGGAATTTAAAATCCCTGGACTGTTGCATGAGCACTGACAGTTTGTCACTCACAGAGATAAGTTCATTTTTTCCTGAAAAAGGCGAACCAACAGTTTAACAGTGTAGTGGTGCACCAAAATGGAGAATTCAGGATGCACTTGACCGAAGCTGAAATTGACGTTTTAAAAAAAACAAAACACATTTTTATAAATGTATTATATTCAGCTTTTTAATTAATATCATGAATTTAAAAGAATATTAATTTATTGCCGCCATTATCAACACCTCTTTCAAGAAAAATCCTGCTTGCTACATTTTTGGTGCTCATTTGTCAAACTGCACCATAAAACCAGACCATAAGCAAGGCAATCACGGTAAAACCGCATGAAAATGCCACAGTCATTATTTGCATGGTTTTTTTTTTTTTTTTTCGGCACAACACTGAAAATCTTATTTTGTTCCAAAATTTTGGTGCATCACTAGTTTAATGTAAAATCTTCCCTTTCGGGGTAAGGAGGGGGCGGGGTTCGCAGATGGGAATAACAAAAATATAACAGATGTTTTCACCTCTCCTCTACCTTTTCCAAAAGTAAAAAATACATGTTGCTGGAATTGCGCTTTAATGAAGTCCTAAAGGCTTTTTATTGCTAATATTTCCTACTACTTTTTTAATTTTTTTTTTTTTACTGTTAACCTTATGACTGACTAGACTAGAACTAAAGGCGCAGATTTTTGTGTTCCTTTCGGATAGTGTAACGGAGAGTTTCCATTGTCAGTTTTTTTGCCCCATTGGGGAAATTTTCCTTCACTTTCTGTCCCATAGTCAAAACAGGACGTGAGAGGAAATCCCCTGCAAATTAAAGGAATCCCTTGGGAACCCCCAGATCACCAGAACTAGTGTCCCCATTGGAAGACTCCCCCCTCCTATTACATTTTCTGGGGACAACCAATGTGGGTCAATCTCCCTAATGGGGGCACAGACAGCAGTACAAACTGACAGGTGTTCTAATTCAACTCCACTCTATCCAAAACTAAAAAAATTTTTTTTTGCCTTTTCTTATACTTTAAATGCAGTTTATAGCATATGTGACTGTTGTGTGTTTAGGACCTCTCACATTGGTTTTAGTTTTCTCTAAGTGTATATTGGAGATGAGTCCTGGGGTCCGGTGGGTTTTTTTTTTTTTTATGAGCTGTTGGCCTTACTGCACATTTAGGCCAGTGTAGTACATGATCGATGTGATGATACCGGCTATGTAGTAACCCCATTCTATCTTGCTGTTTCACCAAAGTGCCGCTCTGGCACACTCCGTCCAGGCCGTCGTCATCAACGTCCTCCCATTGACTCTCTGAGGGATCGTATATACTAGTGCCCTGTTGACACCCCTGGCAGAGGAGGGCGCAGTAGAGATGAAGTGTCTGGGCTGACGGAGCGCCATACTCACACTAACCAGAGATTTGCACTTTTTGTTTTTCCGTTATTGTTTCTTCCTGACAAGTGGATCAACTTTTTGTTGTGCATTGGTTTTTCAGTATGGTGTTCTCTGAAAACGTCACTGTAAATAAAAGTGCCCCATTGCAAGCATGTTGTGGGCTGACTCTATCTTCTTTTATACCTCGTTCATTTTTGCCACTTAAAGCTTAACTCTAGACAGATATAAAAGACACATTATTGCAGCTCTGTATTGATAAATACATCATTAATCATTGTATTTAATTCTCCTCCTACTTGAACACACAGCTATTGATAAACTGTGCAGGTTATCGGGAAACTGTGGTATACAGATCATCCCTAAAGGTATATAGTGGCAGTATTTTAATGTAAAAAGATGATTTATAAGCTGTGGGCACTGTGTGGGGGGGCGCAGATGAACTATTTTCATATTACTGGGTTTAGTAACACTTTAAGACTGCTAAGACTTTTCTAGTGCACTTGTTGTTCCAAATCCTTATTTATGGAGACTGGAAACATGACAGAATATTTGTTCCTCTCAAGTGCTTGTTAGCCTTTTACCCATTTCATGAGGCTTTGCTAAAAAGTGAACTGTTCCCTCTGTGGATCCAGCAGTGTCTCACCTTAGCAAAGCATCTGCCATGCCGGCAGATGATGCACCCATCTTCAGCAAGTGGCTGGAGGTCCTTGTTCTCTCCAGCAGGCTTTGTATCTTGTTTTGATTGTGGCCCTTATTTTATTTTTTTTTTAAACCCTTGACTGACTGGTGCAGGGCTATTTGAAGGAAACTGATGTTGGCTTATCACTTGGTCAAAGAACTTTCACGTTAAATGGCTGTAGCTCTGCACTGCATTGTTGACGGGGCTGCTGGAGGTTTCGTAACTCTCTTCCCACATGAGTCTCCTGTTCACATGTAAAGAACCCTTTGGCTAAAGTATTGGACTGCAGAACCCACGTCCAGAAAGTGCTTGTGCTACTTGACCTTAGAAGGACGTCTCTTTGGATCTACTTTTGATAGCTTCTTCAAAGTTGCTACAGGGGGCAAGAACACTCCTCTTCCTTGGCTGAAGAAGCCTATGGTCAGTCCAGGGAAACTTATCCCTTGCTGGCAGTCAAGGAATATCTCTTTCGTTACTCTGGAGACTCCAACACACAGTCCAAATCCAAGCTGAGCTCCCAGGAGTCAACTTCTGGAGCTCCAGGTCTGCTAAATCCTCAGATAAATCTTCAGCATGAAAGTGCGCCCCCACTCTCCAAAGTGGTGGGCGGGGGCATCTGTTAGCCTTGATGCAGGAGGTGGTTTCCCGGGACTGCAAGCTAGAGCTTTGTTCCCAGTAGTCTCCTTTGGTTTATCAACTCCAACCATCTGTGTCACTGCACAGATTATCAGGTCTCAGGGTGGCCCTAATGGGTCTTCTGGACCAAGGCATCATTACCTCAGTCCCTGTGGCAGAATGGTTTGAGGGGTTCCCTTCATCCTGAAGCCTCCATCCTGTTCACAGTTCCCAAACCCAAAGGGGGGATATCCTTCTCATCTTGGAGGTGGCCCCAAATGTCAAATTTCCCAAATGTCTTTATTCGGGCTCAGAAACAACCTTTTGTGAACATCAAGGATGCATACCTTTTATGTCCCCATATTTGCAGTGCACCAGCAGTTTCTACCCTTTGCTTTGAATTTTGTGGCCCTGCTCTTCAGCCACCCACTTGGGCCTCTGGTCTTCACTAAGGTGCTGGTCCCAGTACTAGCCTTGCTGCGCTCTCTGGGCTTTCCCATTGTGTGATATTTAGGTTACCTGTTGAGGCATGGGTTCTGGTAGACAATGTTAGTCCTGACTGTCCAAACCTTGCTATAGGTTTGGGTGGCTCCTGAACCTCAAATGCTTGGACTGACTCATCATTTGGAATATCTGTCTAGTCTTAGACACCGCTTAAGCTTAAGAGTTTATAGGTGCTCAACTTGTGGCCCTTCAGCTATTGTGGAACTATAAATTACATGAGGCATTGCAAGGCTGACATTTACTAGCATGACTCCCAAGGGCAGAGGCATTGAGGGACTTGTAGTTATGCAGCAGCTGGAGGGCCACAGGTTGAGCACCCATGGAACCTTAGGACTTATGGGAGCCTCCTTCAGGACTGTCTTATTTGCCCAGTTTCATTCAAAACCCAAATCGTATAACCTTCTGTAATTGTGGGACAAAAGCAGTCCTTGGACAAGACCAAGTTGTCTGACCCCCCCAGGACCAGGTTCTCGCTGGCTTGGTTGCTCAGGAATCTGACTCCCGAACCAGGGTAGTCCTTCCTTCCTTCCTTCCTGTCTTTTGGAAGATCCTCAGGACTGATGCAAGCTTATTGAGCTGGGGAGAAGTCCAGGGCACCCTGTTGGTGTACAAGGCATTCTCTGATTGGGTGAGGGTACAATGTAACATTGACACCTTTCTACCTCATCCAATCACTGAAGGCCTTGTATTTATTGAATGGTGGAAGTGCCAAGTGAGCATATCTGTCTTCAGCGTACCAGACAAGAAGTTTCTGTATCAAGAAAGTGCTCGCTGTATATGGCAAAGAATGCTGTGCTGAATTTGAGAATTCCCAGCTGCCCTCCATAGATGTGACATATCCATAATCACATGTAACCAGGCTACCCCAGTGTCAATTTTAAAAATAGATTATTCCTTAATCGAGTTCAGCCTTAAGGCCTCATGCACATTGGACGTTTTTTGACTGCTTTACAGCAGCTGTTTTTAGTTGCAGACGTTTTTTTCTACAGTCATTAAACCCTCCATCATGTTATCCTATGTGTTCATGCACACACAGGCTGTTTTTAGCAGTGACGTTTTTGAGCTGTAAAAAAAACCCATGACCCGAGGTTTTTTTTTTAAGTTTTTCAGCAGTAAAAATGTTCTAACGCTTAAAAACGTCCAAAAACGCTCAAAAAGTCAATCCCCCAACGTTTTTGGACGTTTTAGACCACTTGGGAAAAAAAACCAAAAAACCGCTGGCCCTTTAAAAATGCGAAAAAGCTGCGGTAATATAACGCTGGTAAAAGCTGAAAACATCCCTGATAAGCTACTGATGTGTTTTGGCTGTTTTTTTAAAGTCCTATGTGCATGAAGCCTAAGGATCAGGTTCCATCCATTCCTGTCAAGGGGCACACTAATAGATCTGTGAGTGCTTCTTGGGCTCTTCAGGGGACGGCTCACCAAATTTGTAGGGCTGCGACCTGGCCTTTACATATCTATTGGGTGGCAGTTCAGACCTTATCTGGTGCCAGCTTTGGATATAAGGTCCTTCAGATGGCTTCTCTTGTTTTTAAATGGGTTCATTTGTTTCCTGTTGCCTACCCCTCATTTGGACTGCTTTTGCATGTCTTTTACAGGTAATGAGCTCCTGTGTCTTTGAAATAGACTCCTCCTAAAATCCGTGTCCATGGAGGGACACTGGTCCCACCTCCTGTGGTTTTTATGATCATGTTCTTGGTACTGCTTTGTTACAAAAAGGCATGTTCGTAGTAGGAGGGTTTATCCGCTGCTGGCTTCTTTTCTAATCCTACCATAGGCGGCAGTATAACCTGACAGTTAATTGCTTCCTGTTAATTATTTCCTGTTTCCCTCAATGAACTTCAAGAAAATTAATTCATGTTTTTCTTAATCTATATAAAATTTTATTTGTACTCTAAGTGCATTACTCCGGATCTGTTATCGTCCACCTTCATTCCCTGTACAACAGATCTCATAGAGGTGGGGGTGGGGGAGTATGCCAATAGTAAGGAATAGCAGTGTGACGGAGAGATGAGCTCAGCAGGCTGCTGCAACTATTATTGTCCAGTCACAAGGCATGTAAGTGTAAGGCTGGGTTCACACCATTGCGAATTGGATGCGGGTTCTCCGCATCCAATTCGCAATAGCAGGAGATTTTGGCCGATTCACATATCTCCGCAGCAGGTCCGGTGCGTTTTTCACAAAAATGCTGTGCGACTTTTGGTCTGTTTTCAGGTCCGAATTCAGCCCAAAATTCGGGCTGAAATCGGACCTGAAATGGTGAACCAGGACGCACCGGACCCCTGCTGTGAACCCAGCCTTAGTGAATTGTAGCACAATAAAATCAGATCTCCTGCCCAGGCAAACAGGGCAGTGCTGTGTGACAGAGCTGTGTAAATCTGAAGACTGAATAGGCAGAAATGCAAATCCATGGCAGGTAAAGCAGCTCCCTTATATGCATTTCATTTATGCAGTTAGCTGCTTGCCTGGAATTCAGTTTTTCAGCCATATCACGTGAGCAATGCTGTTTCTGGTGACCACTCTCTCCTCGCTAGCCTGACCAGTGATTTTCTTAGAGCCAAGCGGAAACCTCTCCTGGGTGCACCAGCAGCAGAAACACCCACATGACATCAGCTTTAGAGTGGAACTCCAGCCAAAACTTTGGTGGAACCTCTGTTTTCATTGTCGTCTGATCCCCTATTGGGAAGATTCCCCTCACTTCCTGTCCGGGTGAAGAAAACATCCCTTTATAGTGAGAGGAATTCCCAACGTTGACAGGTGTCTCCATTGGGAGATGAGGATAAAAGGTAGTATTTTCTCCTCAATTTCCTTCTGGGTGAAACCTGTCATCAGTACAGGAAGTCAGTGGGTAAAAAAACAAAAAACAAAAAAACAATGGAAGCCCAGCAGAGGTCCTAACCCATTATCTTCTCTATCTTAAAGTGGATTTCCGCCCCTCTACCAAAGAATTAAAGGTCAGCAGCTACACAACATACTATAGCTGTTGAGTTTTAATATTAGGACACTTACCTGTCCTGGAATCCAGCAATGTGGCACCCCAACCAATGTTTCCATGGTCTCTCAGGTGCTGCCGCTGCCATTGCCTGTAAGGGAAACCGGCAGTGAAGCCTTATGGCTTCACTGCCTGTAAGGAAAACTGGCAGTGAAGCCTTATGGCTTCACAGCCGCTTCCTTACTACACATGTGCGAAGCGTGCTGCGCCTTCTGAATGGCCTGGTGGCGGGGGAAGGAGGTGGAGGGGCCGAACTTCTGAGTGATCTTGCCGCGGTGAAATCTCTCAGAAGTGGGGACGGGTACCTGTCAAAAACAGGTACTCTTTCCCCTCTCTCCCCATTGAAAGGTGCAGAATGTGGCACCGGAGGGGGGAGGAGGCAGATGGGCGGGGCTTCCACTTTTGGGTGGATCTCGGCTTTAAAGCTTAATTTTAATTGGCTTATTTTGCCTTCTCTGCTTCCTCTCTTCCCCTCTCATAAACATACTAATGAAATTGTCAAATGCTTTCTGTTGTCTTGACATACCTTATTTTAGACTTGGAGATGTCATCAATGGGTCTCTTTGCTTCTTTATGTAATGTAGGGAAATCATGAATGCTGGGAGGGACCTGGCTTCCTTAAAACTTTAAGGCATTTGTTCATACCTATGCAGCTTGTGTTTAATGCATTTTCAGGGTGTGTTTAGTTTCCACACATGTGATGTGTTTTTTATCCATTTTTGGGAGGTGTCTGTTGTCTTGCAGGATAAACCAGCCAAAACGCATCAGAGACCCATCAAAAATGCATGCACTGCACTTTATTATTACTATTATTTTTTCTATAGCGCCAACAGTTTGCGCAGCGCTTTACAATATAAAGGGAAGACAATACCACGACAATACAATTCCATACAAGATGGTTAGAATGGTCCTCTTGCAAGCTTACAATGTAATTTGATGCATTTTTGATCCCTTTCTGCTGCGTTTCTATTGGTCTATGGAACCAAAAATGCAACCTGCTACAGGAAGAAAATGTACCTGACCCTCTCCAAAAAAATGCACCAGTGGAAAACGCACAGATGTGAATGTGAACCATAGGAAACCATGTCAAAATGGACTGTAGTGCTTTTCTGCAAAACTGAAAAATTCATGGGTGAGAACCAGGCTTCAGACTAGGTTCACATATATGCTGCTCCGCAAGACGTGTTTTGCTCAGGCATGTTAGCCTATTCATTTGAATGAGCTGCTGTGCACCCTGAAACGCAGGGCAATGGTCCCTGCAGCATTTTAGAAAAAGCAGCCTGCACGAGCACAGAGGGTGCAATTTCCTGTAAGTGCAATTTAATGGCACCCGCATGCACCCATCGCGTTTTTCTGTGTGGGTGGTTGTGGCTGCAGGAACAGGTGCAGACCAGCAGTGGAGTAAAAAGCTAGATGATGCTTGGGCGCCTTCCAGCTAGGGAATGAGGCGAGCTCTGTCTGACTTGGCATAGTTTTCCTAATGAGAAGCTCACAGTGTGCAGTTAGATCAAAGTAAGCAATTTCATAACAGGAGAGGCGCCTGTATAACTATGTAAGACTAAACGTCAGATTTAGGTACATTTTGGCTGAGAAGCAACCAAAACAACCAAAAATTTGAAGTGGTTGTAAAGGCAGAAGGTTTTTTTATCTTAATGCATTCTATGCATTAAGATAAAAACAACCATCTGTGTGTAGCAGCCCCCCTCAGTCCCCGTAATACTTACCTGAGCCCATCTAGATCCAGCGATTTTTGCAGGAGTGTCTTACCTGTCCAGGACTCCCCTCTGCATTGGCTAAGACAGCAGTGCGGCGCAATTGGCTCCCGTTGCTGTCAAAGTTAGTCAGCCAATCAGAGGAGCGGAGGGCGGGGCCGTGTCGCGGCCTCGTGTCTGAATGGACACAGGGAACTGTGCCCCCAGAGCAAGCTGCTTGCTGTGGGGGGCACTCAGCAGGAGGGAAGAGGCCATGTGCACCAAAGATGGACCTGAGAAGAGGAGGATCAGGGCTGATTTGAGCAAAACCCCTGCAACAGGGCAGGTAATTATTTAAAAATAAATAAACAGGACTTTACAATCACTTTAAGGGCACTTGACCCTCCCTCTTAGATTGTAAGCTCTAAAGAGCAGGACCCTCTGATTCCTCCTGTATTGAATTGTATTGTAACTGTACTGTCTACCTTAACGTAACGCGCTGCGCAAACTGTTGGCGCTATAGAAATCCTGAATGCTATCAGATGAAAAAAAATCATCCTATAAATTGAATTTGTTCAGGCCTGCACCATGTGTTCAGCTCCATTTAGTACATACAGATTCCCCCCCTCTTTGCCTCTGGCTCATATGGAGGAGGTCACAGAGCCCAGGGAGCTTTGCAGACAGTGTAATGAAGGACCCTGATTGATTATTAAATAAATTCTATAAAATTTCAGGTTATAAACCTTCATAAACCATTCTGGATACCAGCCCAACCCCCCAGTCGCTGTATCTCCATTATAATGGTGGTAGGTTCTTGTTCTCTATTAAATGTGAAAATAACCACCAGCCACCCACAACTAGGTGTCTCCTGAGCAGGAAGTGTAGTGTGCACACCATCTGGAACCACATCAGTCACCTATAGAAAATGCTATTGCCATTTAGGTGATGAAAAGCAGATTGATGGTCCTGGAAACTTTAAAGCAGACCTTCCTGTGTGTGTGTGTGTTGTAAATGATTTTACAAATTGCTTTTTAACTCCTTGCAGTTTACGCCAGAGTTCTGTCAAAAGAGCCAACTTGTCAAAATCTCCAATTACCTCACCTCCGATGACTCTCCAGCAGCAGTAAATGCAGAGTTGGGAAACTTGGTTGTTTTCATAGAACACCCGCAGCGCATACACTATAGTACACGAGTGGACGTTGTTCCTCCGCCCGCTAGTAACCACCAACATGGCCGCCTACAAAGTGGGAACAACTTTCTTACTCCTTAGCCGGTGTTCTGTGGAAACAGCCAACTCGTCCAAATCTGCAATTACTGCTGCTGGAGAGTCACCGGAAGTGACGTAATTGGAGGTTTCCCTTTCAAACATTAGGCCTCATACACACAGGCATTTTTTACAGCTACGTTTTTTTGGAGCTCTCCATGTTATTCAATAGCTGCTTAAAAACGCTGAAGTTTTTGAGCTGTAGAGGGCGTTGGCATTAGTGAGCTGTAAATAGAACCTGTGACCAGCGCGTTCCGAGGCTGTAGCGTTTTTGACGCTGAGCCAGCAAGACGCTCAGTAACGCTCATGCCGTACCAACGTCAACCGGCGTTTTCAGGTTAAAAAATAGCGGAGGAATGTTCTTTTTTTAAAGAAAACGCCTATCAACGCTGACGCATTAACGCCGAAAAACCCCCAGAATTTTCCCTGACGTCGGGCCCGACGGTTTGCTTACTTTTTTTTCCATACGCCCGTGTGCATGAGGCCTAACTAAATGCCAGGGGACTGGAAGGATCGGCAGTCATTGTCACAGTGGTCACATGATCGAAAGTGGGTCCCGCCGGCTTCCCATCTTTAGTCTAGGCTGTAGGCTTTGTGCTAGGAGCGTGCAGCGAGCATGCGCTCATCACATAAACATCAACCACCCGGCGACACGTGCAGCTTGTGGGCTGTAAAGCCCACTCTTTTGCTGCCACATTTTTTTTTTTTCTTGGTGGTCGTAAAGGGGTTAAAGTAATCTGTGTTAAGGGGATAGGGAACACTGGTGCAAAAAAAAAAAACAAAAAAAACGGGGCCAGAAGTCAGGCTTTGCTTTTAGGATGACAACCCTGCCCAACCAGTTCCCAATGCTGTAGGATCATTGTCACTCTTTTGTGGTAATGACCGGCAAGCTCTGCCTTTTTATCTGAATCCCTGTAGTCACTGCCCCCTGCTTTTTGATTCACAGCTGTGGGGACCATTTAGCAGCTGCTACTGGGACTTCCTGTAACTATCATGACCACTTTTTCTGTACAGCTTGGCCTCTTACAGAAAGAGGAAATTAAGAGCTTTAGGCTTCATGCACACTGGACGTTTTTTGACTGTTTTACAGCAGCTGTTTTTAGCTGCAGATGTTTTTTTCTACAGTCAATAAACCCTCCATGTTGTCCTATGTGTTCATGCACGCAAAGGCTGTTATCAGCTGTTTTTAGCAGTGACGTTTCTGAGCTGTAAAAAAACCCCAAGACCAGAGGGTTCTGAGAGACGTTTTACAGCTGTGAAAGCGTTCAAACGCAGCTAAACGCAGATCCCCACCGTTTTTGGATGTTTTGGATCAATTGAGGGAAAAAAACAAAACAAACGCTGGTCCTTTTAAAAACGCAAAAAAAGTGCAAAACCACCGGTAGAATAACGCTAATATAGCGGAAAAAAATCACTGATAAGCTACTGACGTTTTTAGGACCTTTTTTTAACGTCCTGTGCATGAAGCCTTACTGGCAGGATCAACCGAAAGTAAAACGGTGATGAGGGAACTGAGAGAGACTGCTGTTCTAATGCTACTGACAGACAGCATGTCATTGTATGTCATTTTTTAATTTTGTGAGTTACACTTAAAGTTCAATCACCATACAGCACTGGCTAATGTCTTATATGCACGTTTTTTAAAATGCATCATTGTTGCTGCATGTATTAATTCTTGCAGTCATGCTTGCAGAGTATTGCAGCTTCGATTAGTGTGTTCACTAGCAATGCACAAGCTCTTGCATTGTTATTCTTCCCTAGTTCCAGGTCCGTATGGTGGTACAGATCTTCTTCTGTGGTACAAGATGGAACTTGTAGTCGTCTCATTGATCCCTGTGTATGGAGGAAGTGGCTACATGAATGAAGCCACACACAACCCTTTTGGATTCAAGCAATAACCTCCAGCTACTTTAAAGATGCACGTCCCAATTTAGTGAAATGTGTGGGCTTAGAAGGCTGGTGTTATGCGACCGTGCTTCATGTTCGACCCTAAATAAAGTGGGCTATACCTAAAAATGTATGAAAGAAAATTTTGCATAGTACGGGACATGTGATCTTTTAATAATTACAACTGAGTTATCATCCCCCTATGGAACACCTCCTACTTTCAGCTATCCTCAGTTACTCTTACGTTCACTGACAGATGCAGCTCTTCTTATGACACATGGGGTTATGCTCATATTACTAGGAGTAGACTAGGCAAAAATAAAACAAAAGCATAGGTTGGCCCCTCCCAGGGGGCTGTCCTCACCTTAGCATATAATCCCCCTGCTCTGCATAGCATATCAGTTTTTATTGCCTAGTGCAAGGAGTAGACCTGGTTCCCTATGGGATCTGCGGTCTCCTGAAGGTTTTTCTGATGAAGACTGCTATCAAGAAGCCTGCTGGCGGTATAGAGGATATCTAGAATCCAAAAACTTTCCCCAGTCCGGCCAATGTCTATGCGAGCTACCCTTAGCGGGGGCACGCCGCATAGTGCCCGTTCCGTGCGGGCGGCCAGTGGCTAATCCCACTAGAGCCCAGTGACTGGTTCTTTTCCTGTCCAGGGGCCTGGCCAGCAGCATGCCTCTCCGTGGGGAGGTAAGTCTGCTCCGGGTGGCTACCGCTGCGCCCGTCGGATCGGTGAGTAGACCCCTCTTCCGTCTTAGGGCGTGGAGAGTGGGCACCTGGGCAGCTTCTAAGGTAGCCGGCCGGTGGGGGCCTATTAGTGGGGACGCATCTGGGGTGGTCATTCCCCCCGCCCCCCCCCCCGCATTACTGCACCCCGCACTGACCATTCGGAGACTGCATTTGGCGATTCGCCGCCATTCGGTGTGGATCACCGTTCGTTTGTCCGCCTACTGCGCCATTTTGCCATAAACTCGGCTTGTGTTGATGGCAGCAGCCATTGTTTGGTAGCCCATGCGGTTTTCAGCCTGTCCTCTGGCGGCCCCCAGTGGTCGTTCTCAGTATTACAGGAAGTGATAAAAACAGCAGAAGCACTTCCGTTTTTGCTTGGACAAACGAGGCTGACAGATGGCGGTGCAGGCTCTTGAAGTGCAGTGGATTTTTGGCATTGCTCATTCCGGTCACAGTGCTGAGGCATTTAAAACAGAAAGTATAGCCGGCTCTCCCTGGGTGCTGGTAGCGGTGGGTGCAATCCTCCTGGGTCTCCCTGGCTGATTGGTGGGGTAGAGGTGATGGTCACACAGTGGGGGTGCCGGAAGTCTGGGATGTCAGAGGCCGGCAGTGCTATGGCAGGGCTACCTGCGGAGCAACAATCCACCCCGGGAACCTTGGTGTCCTTGGAACAGCTGAGGGCGGTATTTGGGGAGTTTTTTCCCAGGCGGGGGACCCGATTCCGGGGGGCCCCAAGAAACGCCCGCCCTCCCGTCATTGTTCAGGGGAGGATTCGGAACCAGAGAGTGCCTCGATGGTCACGGGAACCCACGTGGACCTGTCAGAGGGTGAACTGATACCCTCAGACGGCGAAGGTGGTCAGGAGGCTCCATTTTCACGCGACAAAGCGATAGTGGCCGCTTTGATCACTGATATCCGCGACTCCATGCGACTTGACCAAGCAGGGAGTCGCTTGAGTCCACATATATTTGTGGATCGCTTAAGCCCTCTAGGTCCCCTAGGGCCTACCCTTATGATCAGGTGTTTGAACAGGCGGAATGGCTACAGCCGCAAAATTCCTTTGCTTTACCCAAAAGCTTTGCTGTTCGCTACCCCTTTGAGGATAGCTTTACTAAGAGATGGGCTTCCCCAGCAGTGGACCCACCGGTGGCCCGTCTGAATAAGGCAATGACCATTCCCTTGGTGGGGTCTCCGTCTTTTAAAGAGGCGGCCGATCGCTGCACGGAAGCAGTGTCTAAGGCACTGTTCTTGTTGGCTGGGTCAGCCATGCGGCTGCTATGGCGGCGCAATCTCTTCAGGAGCACGCTGCCACACTACACACCAGTTTAACTTATGATTGTGCACAGGCTGAGGTGCAACGTGCACAACACTTGGAAGAAGGTCTCCGCTACATATGCGATGCGGCCTTGGACCTTCTTCCCATATTGTCAAAAATGTCTGTTTTTGCAATTATCAGGCGGGTGCTGTGGCTCCGGAGACAAAATGGTGAGATTTTCGCCGTAGGCAGGGCCCTGTTTCTTCAGGTCAGAAGAAGTTTTTTCATACACTCGGCTCAGCGGGTAAGGGCTTCAAGTCCGGTAAGGCTTCCGCTGGGTCCAGTAAAAGGCCCTGGCAACAGTAGTCCGAAAAAACGAAGGATAAGTCAACCTCTGCTTGATGGTTTGCCCCCGCCCGACTCACGGGTGGGGGGCTGGTTGCTGAGGTTCGCAGACAGATGGGCTGCCCGCATCACCGATCGGTGGGTGCTGGAGGTGGTGTCCTCTGGTTACAGGATAGAGTTCATCTCTCTACCCCCAGAAAGGTTCTTCCCTTCGAACTTCAAACTCCCTCAGGGGTGTCGGGAGGCGCTTCTGGGCGTTGTTCGGGCGCTTGCTGAACAGGGGGTGATTGTACTGGTACCCGTGGTGGAAAGATTTCACGCGTTTTACTCAAACCTCTTTGTGGTGCCCAAGAAGGGTGGTGTCAGGCCAGTTCTGGACCTGAAGGCACTAAACTGCTTTGTAAAGACAAAGGGATTCAGGATGGAGTCCATCTGCTCGGTCGTGGCCGCCCTGCACCAAGGGGAACTCATGGCGTCCCTGGATATCAGAGACGCGTATCTTCACGTTCCAGTTTGTCACAGTCACCAGCGTTTTCTACGCTTCGCAGTGGGAGATCTGCATTATCAGTTTGTGGCACTTCCCTTCGGGCTGGCTTCATCTCACCGCGTGTTCACCAAGGTGGTGGCCCTGATGCTGGCACTGTTGAGACAGAGCGGTATCGCGGTGGTGGCATACCTCGACGATTTACTCCTGAGAGCAGAGTCAGCTGCGGCTCTGGAGGAGAACGTGATAATCACGGTGTCCACGTTAAAAGAATTTGGTTGGCTGATCAACCTGCAGAAGTCATCGTTGACTCCATCCTACCGGCTGGAATACCTGGGTCTGATTCTGGACACGGTGCAGGCAAGGGTGTTTTTACCACCGAGTAAGCTCCTGATATTACAGGCAGCAGTGCGAACCTTGTTATCATGCCAGTTGACGTCCTTACGGTTCTGTATGGGATTGTTGGGGCTCATGGTGTCTGCTTTCGAAGCGATACCTTACGCCCAGAGTCACACTCTGCTCGTGCAGAAGGTGATTTTGTCGCTATGGGACAAATCTCCCCTATCCCTAGACAGACTGATCAGTCCCGAGGATCCTTGATTTGGTGGATTCGGGCTCCAGCCCTAAAATTGGGAAAATGTTTTCTCCCCCTCAATTGGTCGATAGTAACGACGGATGTCAGCCTGTCGGGCTGGGGAGGGGTCCTGGGGCAGTTCTCTGCCCAGGGTCGTTGGTCAGTTCAGGAAGCTTGCCTTCTGATAAATGTACTGGAACTGAGAGCGATCAGGCTTTGTCTGTCCCGTTGGTCGGCGAGGCTGCGAGACCTCCCTGTCTGGGTTCAGTCGGACAATGCCACGGCTGTGGCATATGTGAACCATCAGGGCGGAACGAGAAGCTCGGCAGCAGCCGCGGAGGCGGCTCTGATCCTTCGGTGGGCAGAACTTCACGTGCCAGCTCTCTCTGCAATCTACATTCCAGGCGTGGAAAACTGGCAGGCAGACTTTCTCAGCCGCCGGACTCTGGATCAGGGGGAGTGGCCCCTACATCCAGAAGTGTTCCGCCAGATTTGCCTCAAGTGGGGCACACCAGAGGTGGACCTCATGGCCTCCAGGTTCAGTCACAAGGTACAGACCTTTGTGTGCAGAACAAGAGATCCGTTGGCGGTCGCCTCGGACACACTGGTAGCACCCTGGGGTCGGTATCGGCTACTGTACATCTTTCCTCCCCTAAAGCTTCTGCCGGGGGTTCTGCGCAGGATAGAAGCAGAGGGAATCCCGACAATACTTGTAGCTCCGGATTGGCCTCGGCGTCCTTGGTACGCCGACTTGGTGCGGAAGGTGACAGATGTTCCGTGGCGTCTTCCGCTTCGCGGAGACCTACTGTCTCAGGGGCCCATCTTGCACCCTGCTTTACCCTCGCTGGCTTTGACGGCTTGGCTATTGAGTCCCAGGTGTTGAGGGATAGGGGTGTCTCGGACTCCGTGATCCCTACTATGATTGAAGCTCGTAAGGGTCCTTCACGTAAGATTTATCATAGGACCTGGAAGGCCTATATTGCCTGGTGCGAGACAGGGAGTTGGAACCCCTGCTCTTATACAGTGTCCAGAATACTGACTTTTTTACAGCCGGGACTGGACAAGAACCTGGCGTTAAGTACGCTTAAGGGTCAGATTTCGGCCCTCGCGGTACTTTTTCAACGGCCCTTGGCGTCCCATTCATTGATCCGTACGTTTGTACAGGGTGTACGCCATGTGGCTCCTCGGATACAGTCGCCTCTGGCGCCGTTGGATTTGAATCTGGTGCTTTCTGTCCTGCAGAAGCACCATATGAAAAGATCAGGGACATTCCGGTTGTCGCAGAAAGTGGCCTTTCTGGTGGCTGTTACATCCGCTAGGCGGGTGTCTTGAGTTGGCAGCATTATCCTGCAAGTCACCTTACTTGGTCCTTCATAAGGACAAAGCGGTTTTGCGACCTTCCTCTTCGTTTCTTCCGAAGGTGGTTTCTTCTTTTCATTTGAATGAGGATATTGTTCTTCCCTCATTGTGCCCGCACCCGTCGCATCCCAAGGAATTTGAACTGCATTCGTTGGATGTAGTGAGGGCTTTGCGGGTGTATTTGATTTCTACAGCTAATTTTTGGAAGTCTGATTCTTTATTTGTGCTGACGGAAGGGTCGCGCAAAGGCATGATGGCCTCGTCTGCTACCATTTCTCGTTGGATCAGTAAGACCGTGACTTATGCATATGAGGTTCGGGACAAGGTTCCCCCGTTTCCAGTCACGGCTCATTCCACCAGGGCAGTTAGTACATCCTGGGCATTTAGACACCAGGCCTCGGTGTCTCAGGTGTGCAAACTTGGTGTGTACTTGGGCCTCAGTGCACACTTTACCTTTGGCCGCAGAGTATTACAAGCGGCAGTTTAGGCGCGGATGGCGCCGCCCGAGAGGGCTTTTTTGTTGGGTACTGTTATAGTTTGCCCATCCCTCTTGATTGGCACAGCTTTGGGACATCCCCATGTGTCATAAGAAGAGCTGCGTCTGTCAGTTAACGTAAGAGTAAAATGGATTTTATTATAACTTACCGTAAAATCATTTTCTCTGAGTTCACTGACAGACGCAGCACCCACCCCTCTGTGTTGAGTTTGTACGGCTTGTTACGAACTGATGTGCTATGCAGAGCAGGGGGATTATATGCTAAGGTGAGGACGGCCCCCTGGGAGGGGCCAACCTATGATTTTGTTTTATTTTTGCCTAGTCTACTCCTAGTAATATGAGCATAACCCACGTGTCATAAGAAGGCTGCGTCTGTCAGTGAACTCAGAGAAAAGGATTTTACGGTAAGTTATAATAAAATCCTTTTTTTTTTTTTTTTTGCTTGTGTCCTTAGGTGATGGACCTCTTTCTAATGTGAGAAGCTTACTTTTTTATGCTGGAGGGTTTCTCCTCTTTCCTTCTGGATGATGTCAAAGTAGACTTCTATTTGGTTTCCTGCTACAACATTGCCGCTTCTGGATTGGTTTACTGCTCGGCAGAGCTTCGGGGATGTACCCAAACCCCACTGGATAGAATGTTGGTTATATGCTATGGATCCTGTTATGGGCTTTCACCTTGGCATGTAGTACAACAAGTGAAGTTTGCTGCATGGTAAATTACAGGTTCAGGGCTGTGGTGTAGAGCCCTATCCCTGAAGATCCTTGTTTGGGGATATGCTTACCGTGGACAGCAAGGCCAGGATGGCGCAATTCCCCTGTTGATTCTGCCATCAGATGCTTGGGATTGAGTAAAGGGTCGAAATCCTCAAAACATTTATGCCCAGAGGGCCACTTTTGGTCTCCTAATCCCCTTGGGGAGTGTGGTGGCTACCGACCACTCTTGTGGTTGTCATGGCTAAGGGCGAACTGAGCACCTATTGCATATCAGCTGCCTTCACTTATAGTGGGGTACTGTGGCTACATTCCCTGACAGCTTTGGGCTAGTAACATCTCCTGACTCTCTCCCATGGGCACCGTATAGAGGTTGTTACCGCACTACCTGTGTTAAAGCAACCTTGGCACTGAGGCATTCCCCCTCCCTCTCTACTGCTGCAAAGGTCATGAGTACCCCACTAAGGACAATAAGCATGGTGAATCTCAAGTGGAAGGGTAAAGGATCACATGAACTTTCTAGCTTGGGCTCCGCTCTCCTGAGGGTGGTAGTTTCTCTATCCTTTACTAGGGCTTTCTACTATGTCAAGATCTTGCATGCAATTTCTGGCCTTACTGAAGTCATAGATCACATCCATGCTCCTTTTTGACCTCCCCCGCTGAATCGGTCTTTTTAACTTTTTCTCAGAGCCAGGCACGTTACTGGAGGAAAATCGGATCAGGATGCCTGTAATGAAGCTTAAAGGGGTTGAAAATGCAGAAGGTTTTTTAATCTTAATGCATTCTATGTATTAAGATAAAAAAACCTTTTGTGTGTAGCAGCCTCCCCAGCACCCCCTAATCATTTACCTAAGCCCCTTCCCTCTGCAGCGATGTCCACGATCCCCTCAGCCAACCAGAACACTCCTCAAGATTGGCTGAGACACAGCAGCGGCGTGATTGGCTCCTGCGGCTGTCAAAGTTTGTCAGCCAATCAGGGGAGATAGGGGACAGGGCCAGGTCGGGGCTCTGTGTCTGAATGGATATACAGAGTTCTGACTCGGCTGCCCCCATGGAAAGCTGCTGCCTGAGGGGGCACTCGGAGGAGGGAGGTGGCCTGAGAGCAGAAGAGAGACCAGAGAAGAGGCGGATCCGGGCTGCTCTGCTCAAAACCAACTGCACATAGGAGGTAAGTATAACATGTTTGATGTTTGTTGTTTTTTTTTTTTTTTTAACCACTTCATCCCCATCGCCGTAAATAGGCGGCGGCTCCTTTTGAGTGTCTGTATAAGCGGTCGGCTATCCGGTGACAACGGCCGTTCCGGCTCAGGAGCCGCTCGGCCGTTATCCCCGAGGGCGGGGGAGGGGACATCCCCGAGGGCGGGGGAGGGGACACCCCCTCCCACCCTCCCCTCCCGCCGCCCTTCTCCGGCCTCCCGTCCCACCGGGAGACTGGAGCTACGATCCGGCGCGTCCGCTGGCTCAGAGGAGACCTGAAAGAAGCCGGAATCGGCTCTGATTGGGTCTCCTGCAAATCCCGGAAAGCCACGTCACTTCCGGTTTACTCGGCGGCTAACAGCGGCGATTTTTAAAAAAAATGACAGTATTCAGAATCGCCGTTTTTGGCGATCTGAATACTGTGAAGTGTAAAGCAGGGATGAGGGGTCTTCCCTCCATAAAGAGTACCTGTCACCATATATTACTATCACAAGGGATGTTTACATTCCTTGTGATAGCAATAAAAGTGATCAGAATTTTTTTTTTTTTTTTTTTTAAAGGAACAGTGCTAAAAATAAATAAAATAAAATAAATTTTAAAGCGCCAGAGTGTGAGCAATAATTCTAGCAAAAGACCTCCTCTGCACCCCTAACCTGGTAATTGTTAAAATTTTTTGAAGTGCCGCCTATGGAGATTTTTAAGTACTGGAGTTTGTTGCCATTCCGCGAGTGTGCGCATTAGAATTGTGTCGATTTCCTATATTTATGGACCTGACTGTATATATTTTTTTCAAACCTCCTAGAGAATAAAATGGCTATCATTGCAATACTTTTTGTCACACGGCATTTGCGTAGCGGTCTTTCAAGCACGATTTTTTTTGGAAAATTTTCACTTTGAGTTAAACAATAAGACAACAGTAAAAGTAAGCCCAATTTTTTTGTATATTGTGAAAGAGGATGCTACGCCGAGTAAATAAATACCATACATGTTACGGTTTAAAATTGCGCGCACTCGCGGAATGGCAACAAACTCTGGTACTTAAATGTCCCAATATTTATGGACCTCACTGTATGTTTGGGGGTTCCAAGTAATTTTCTAGCAAAAAAATGTATTGCCGCTATTCACCCTGCTTAGCGTTGGAGCAGCCTCAGTCTGCTCACCCAAAGCTATCTAAAGATATCCAGCATGGAGTGCCTTAAATTGCCTAAATTGGCTAAGACTTTCCCAGCCCACTCGCTAGTAGAGCCTGTTTTCCAAAACTAGTCACTCAGCGATACCCTATTAAGGAAAGTTTTGCTGTTCCTTCATAGATCCTGCCATTCCTTGAATTAACAAGATCCTCTCGGATCCCATGGAGGATAATAAAATATTCAAGTAGAACTCGGTAGAACAAAGGTTAGAGGTCGTTTTTAAAGTTCTCCTTTCCTTGGTGGACCCCATTATGCAGGCTGCAGTTGCTTCTGTGGCAGTCTGTCAGACCATTGCTGTCTGGATTAATTAAACACATGGCCTGAAATCTTAGTTTCATCCTAGTGGATACCCCTGTCCACAGTCAATTAGACATTTTGCTTACTTCTAGGTGTGATCTCATGAACGGCTTGATGGACACACTGGGGTTGATTTGCTAAAACTGGAGAGTGCAAAATCTGTGGCAGCTGTGCATGGTAGACAATAAGCTTCTAACTTCAGTTTGTTCAATTAAGCTTTGAGGAAAAAACCTGGGGGCTGATTGGTTTCTATGCACAGCTGCACTAGATTCTGTGCTCTCCAGCTTTAGTAAATCAACTCCACTTTATTAAATTTCTACTATGAGTCTTCACTCCATCCCAATGGATCATGTGAAGATTAATGCCTGTTTAGACCCTCTATGGATATGTAAATCAAGGAGATTGGGTTGAGTGTTCTCTCTCACCCCCCCCCAAAAAAAGGAAGACTTGCATCAATACCAGTATGACTTCTACTCCTGAGTTTAGGAAAGGTTCCTTTCGTCCTTCTGTCTTCCTTTGCCAAATTTAAGACAGGTGCATATTTTCTATGGCCCTTCAAACCAGCCAAGATTGGTTCCAAGGCTTCTTCAAGGTGATGAGCCTCTCCCGCGTCTGTTAGTCTTTTGGTCTGAGAGAATCTCAGATGCTTGGGTGCAGTGTAATTTCTGGGGGGTGGAAAGTAGGGTTTTGCACTCTGCCTCCTCTCTGCTTCATGCTTCCAGGCACAGCGGGTGGATCTGCTTGCTGCTGTCCGGCAGCCCTTGTATCAATGGGTTGCTTCTGGGTTTCTACACCAAATTCTGGGCCTGAAGACTCCCAACTTGTTCCTACGGGTTTGAAAATTCTGTGTGGAAACTACCAGCTCAGTCATTGCCTCCCTCCTTCCAGGTGATTTTCTGGCTTCAATAGACATTTCAAATGCTTATCTGCACATTACCAACTTTTTGCCTGATCAACGCTATCTGCATTTTGCAGTGGACCATTACAAATTTGTAACCCTTCCCTTTTTTGGCCTGTCCACAACTCATCAAGTTTTCATCAAGGTGCTTAACCCTTGGATCATATGATAAATACCAACATGCTGGGCTGCGGAGCAATTCTGGATACCTTCTCTGTGCAGGGTACTTGGTTGCTGGAGTAAGTCTGCTTTTAATTCCTGTGTCCTCTTGGCACCTAATTTGGTTCTCTTGGCTCTGCAGTAAGTATGGGCTTGGGCGTGTTCCCAAGTGCACGTGCCCAAGCCCAACGGGAAGTGAACCCTGCACTGCACTAATCACAGGCAGGGAGACATTCCCCGATCGCTGCAGCAGGGAATGTCTCAGTGCCTGTGATTAGTGCAGTGCAGGGTTCTCTTCCTGGCGGGCTCGAGCACGTGCACTTGGGAACACGCCCGAGCCCATCCTTACTCTCCAGAAACTGCCTTTTGAAACTATTAGGGATATTCCTTTGTTTGACCTAATTTACAAGGTGACCTTTCTTGTTACCATCACCTCTGTGTGAAGGGTCATTGAGTTCTCCTACAGCCTGGTACACACTATTAGTTTTTTTTTTTTTTTTTTCACAGGGAAGTGTGTGCTCCGGTTGGAGCCGTTGTAGTAATGATCCAACGTTGGTACAGCCATCTACCCTATTGAGCTGTTGTGTTCTGACAGGGAATAAAAAAACTACAAAGCTACTGACGTGTTTGTAAAATGTCCTGTGTGCTTGAAGTCTTACACTTTACCAGGTGGATCTTCAGGTCTCCTCTGATGACTCTTTCAGGCATAAGGTGCTATAGTCTTCCCTCTGAGTCTATTGAGCCTTCTTTGGGCCTGTTTGGTGTTTGCTGTGTTGCCTCCCCTCAGTTGGACTGCTTTGAATGTCCTAGGTGTAATGAATACATTGTACAATTAAGAAAATATAATTTTTGAATTGCTAGTAAAATACATTAGAGTACAGGAGACAAGCCTCTCTCCTATGTTAGAGGAGCGCCAGTCATAATTCTGACAATTTAAACTGTAGCTACTGACTTTTAATCAACAGATACCTGTCCCAGGATTTAGCTCTGTGCTCACCCGAGCCATTTTTTTCCCACCAGTCTTCGTTCCCCGGCGCCGGCATCTTAACTGTGGACACCCGGCTGTGACAGCTTGTGGCTTCACATCCAGGTGCCCACTGCACATGTGCGAGCGCATTGTGAATGATCCTGCAGTCTTCTGGGATCTGTGATGTGTCCCAGAAGACTGTGGTGGGGGAGGAGCAAGACCTCCTCCTGCGTCGCCTAGGCAATTCGAGCGGAAGTTGTCAAAACCAGGTACCTGCCCCCCCCCCCCAAACAAAAAAAAAATGTGGCAAATGTTAGAGGAGCAGGGGACCTTTTGGGTGAAGTTCCACTT
>BLSH010010804.1:53824-80290 GCA_018402905.1 Glandirana rugosa | reverse complement strand
CCTCCTCTCCTCTCCTCTGCTCTCACCTCCCCTCCTCTCCTCTCCTCGTCTCCTCTCCTCTCCTCCCCTCCACTCTCGTCTCCTCTCCTCTCCTCCCCTCCACTCTCGTCTCCTCTCCTCTCCTCCCCTCCACTCTCGTCTCCTCTCCTCTCCTCCCCTCCACTCTCGTCTCCTCTCCTCTCCTCTCCTCCCCTCCACTCTCGTCTCCTCTCCTCTCCTCCCCTCCACTCTCGTTTCGTTTTCTCCCCTCTCTGACTGACACATTTCTCATCCATTAGAGCGAGAGAAGGAGACCCTATCTGACGCACGGCCAGGAGTAAAACCTCCACAGAGGGAGGGTGCACGAACAAAAAACAAACGCAGGAGCCCGTTCCATTTAGACAGCGAGGGTGAAGAAGCCTCTGAGGAATCTGCATCCGATAAGGTGAGAGAAACCGACATCAGGAAAATATGTCCATAATAGTATGTACAGTGATTTGTATTCTTTAGGCATTCATGCCTTCTACTCTAGGAGTGATCTAAATGTACATCAAGATGAAAACATTCTAGATTTTTATAGTTTAGAAGAATTAGATCCCCTTTCTGGTTTTGCTGCTATTAGGAGCACAGTGTTAGAGGTTTACCCTTCTCACCTGTTGACGACATTTTTACCGGACAAAGTGAGGGAAAACCTCAGCAGTATTCTCAGCTGGGCATACACCTTAAAGCTGATCTATAGCCTCCTCAGTAAAGCCACATTTAGATTTCTGTGAGTATTTGCGAAATCTAATTCTAACCATTGAATTCTAGGGCTTTGTGTTTTAAATCCCTTCCAGTTTTCCCTATAGCCAGCCCATGTGGATGAAAACAGTGCAGCCACCGCCATTCCTTTTTAATTCTTATATTTTTTTCTTATATTATTGTGTGTACAATTTCCATGTATGTTTAAGCGTATCTTCACGCTTAATGTCCCTTTTAAATAGTTCATTACCACATACATATACAGTATAGCGCGGTGTTCCAGCCTTTAGATGGGGACTTCCTGTCTCACTCCCAGGCCAAAATGAGTAGGGCTGAGTACTGCTCAGTTATTCACTGGAAGCTTTGCATCTTATGAATGAGTCCAAAGCCCCCTCCAATTGGTTGAGGTGGGCAGATGTCACAATCCCCACCTCAGCCTATCAGAGGAAGCTTTGTATTTATTCATATAATACAAATCTTTCTTGTGAATGGGTGAGCAGCATTCAGCCTGACTCTATATTGTTTTGGGAGTGAGACGGGAAGTCCCCATCCCACTGCTGGAACACAGCGATGTATGCTGTAGCTGAAGCTTTATACAGCGCTCCCAGCAAGCACACCTGTTAGTGGAGTAAATAGTTTGCTTGGGCCAGCTTGGCCTAAACAATTTGAAGGGGCATTAAACAAGGAGTTAGGCTTATGTTGATATCTGGATGTATTAAAAATAGTACTTATAGAAAAAACAAATGAGGGAATGCACTTGCCCACAACCTTTTCAGAACGCACATGATTCCAGCAATATGCGGCAATTTCTGGATGGCTACCATTCCCCTCTAAACTGGGGATTCTAGAGTTATTTCAAATAAGTTTGAAATGTCCTCTTTCAATTTCTAATGATGGTCTTGTATTTTTATCTACTGAGTATTTTTTTTTTTTTTTTACTATTCTCCAAGGATGATGATGAGGATGATGATGATGATAGCAGCACCAAGGATGAAGATTCTGAAGGTGAGGTGATGTGGAGGACATCTTTTAAAGTGGTATATTATTAATGTATTTTAAAGTTGAACTTAATACAGGTAAATGGCTAAATATACACACACATGACCCCCCCCCCCCCCTCCTGTACCCTCCTCCCCAACCCTGTTTTATATTGTTGACCCTACAATGTTATTGATTACCACCACTGTATTGAATGCCTTTGAACTTCAGGTACACGCACACACACACACACACACACACACACACACACACACACACACATATAGATAGATATATGACCCCCTCCTGTACCTTCCTCCCCAACCTTGTTTTAGAAGGATGACCCAATAATATTATTGATTACCACCACTGTATTGACTGCCTTTGGTTGGTATCACTATTAGCCATATGGGCGCTCTCTATGGTAAAATTATTTTCTATTCTACAGAGTATGAGACCAGTGGTGTTCTCTAACTATGTCCCCTCAGTAGCTCTTCTGTACTCCTATTTATATATAAGCTTTGCCTGACAAAAGATTTGGATTTCTTTCCACCCAGTCTTGAGATTTACAAAGTTCTGCCACACAGCACAGAATTGTTTGGTAGGGTAGTACAGTAATACTAATGGGTCCTGTCCCTCCCCTGTGATGGGACAGAGAAATGAGAAGTTTCACCCCTAAGCGTTCATCTATTTTCCTCTGTTCTCTCCTCTCATCAGCATATGTCCCTTGTTGGCTCACAATTATTGTAGCACATGTAGTACAAGGACTACAAAGAGGATCATACCAGGTCATATTCCAGTACCTATGCAGAACTGTGTTTAGTTGTATCTTTTATACCTGCCAAGAGTTCAGCTTCAACTGTTCTTTGAAATAAAAATGGTACCCAAAGAGTCTTTTACCTTTTTGGTATAGGATATCTGCAGTTTATGGGATATGCAGTGGGTACCAAAAAGAAAACCATAACCATGGATTTGGTGAAAATAAAAATCCATAGATAGGTCTTTTTGTCTGTAGCATTGTCCTTTTCTTGTGATTTATGACTTTTATGAACTTATTTCTTCCTGTACATTCTCCTTGGACTTTGCTCAGATGAGACCCCTCTGGCCAAGCTCTCCAACAAGATCGTCTCGGACGACAGCGACAGCTCCAGCGACGAAGACAGCAGCTCATCGTCCTCCTCCTCTTCATCCTCTTCTTCTTCGTCCTCATCATCATCATCTTCATCCCCTGCCTCCTCTGACGATGAGGAAGATCAGGAGGAGGAGGAGACCCTAGAGGCTCACACAATTCCTGAACCTTTCAGACCTCCCAGCCCACCAGAACCTCCTCCAGAACCTGAACCTGTCTCAGAAAAAGAGGAGAGCCTAGGTAAGTGTTCAGATCATTTTACACTCTGTTCCTGGAACTTCACAGCTCGCCACTTATCCTGAAAAACACCATATAGACTGTTCTAAACCAAACTGCACAAGTGCTTCCAAGGCATTAGCCTTATGTCAGTGCGTCTGCTTTGCTTTTTCTGAGGGGCTGCTTACCCCCCTACTATTCATAAGATAATGATGGGGAAATTGACTAAATACAACTGCTCTTTGGTCAGTGTATTTTTCGGCAGTTTATTAAAGTGGAACTTTAATCAGAAAATAAGGTCCTGCTAGATCATTTGTCTGGCCCCTTTTGTAGGTATAGTTATGTAAAACAGTATAAATAAGTGTCTATATGATTCAAAGTTCACTTATATATTAATTTAACTGCAGCGCAAAGAAAACAATTTTTTACACATAAAAAAGTCCACATATAAGGAAGTCCTTTATGAAGTAGATATTGGAGATCCTGGACAGGGTCCTATATGCTCAGTAAGAGAGCCCACCACCGAAGGCACCACCACACCAAACTCCTTACCACCCAACGCGTTTCGTCACAGGCTGACGACGTCAGCCTGTGACGAAACGCGTTGGGTGGCGGCTAATAGACGCATACTGAGCACGTGACCGGACGAACTGAACTGTGAACGCCATCTCTTTCCCTGGACGCCGGACCACTTGGGCGGTATATCCAGGAAGAGCTTTCCTATGTTCCCATGCGCTTGTTTTTCTATTGAAATGTGAGTAACCATTCGCTTTTAACTACAAAATAAAAACCCATTTTGTACCATCTACACTATTGTGCGCCTTTTGCTCTTTACATGAACGAGCTGGAATTCCTCCCTCCGGGTGTGGATTGTGCTGACGGGAAGTTTTGCTTTTCATCTGAGCATTGCAGTTAAAGTCCTGTGTGGGAGTATAATAAAACAAGGCGCTGTTTGACCCTCCGTAATAGGGGGTCAACAACATCTGGTAAGGAGTTTGGTGTGGTGGTGCCTTCGGTGGTGGGCTCTCTTACTGAGCATATAGGACCCTGTCCAGGATCTCCAATATCTACTTCATATAGGACTTCCTTATATGTGGACTTTTTTATGTGTAAAAAATTGTTTTCTTTGCGCTGCAGTTAAATTAATATAATCTTGCTGAGGTTTTGTGCCAAAGACCTGTCTGCGAAGTCGCATATGTTCAGATTACCACACTATTTGTGAGCCTAAGCGCAGGATTTTTTTATATTTACGTCTTAAAGTTCACTTATACACAGTTTCACCCTGCTCTGCACATGCTCAGTTGTTCTCCATTTTTAGGCACGAGTTTGTAGAGGTCGTTTTGCTGACAGCCTTAAAGCAGAATTAAACCCTCCTATCCTTTACAGCCAAGGAAGCTGCTTCTGTTTGATCTGCAACTGCCATGGTGCTTCACATGCGATCAGTTAGGACACCAGCCATTTAATGGTTTGACTGTTTGAGGACACAAGCAAATGTTACAGTTAGCAATCCTGGCATTCCAGGAATGGAACTGTTTTTTTTAAACCGTTAAATTGATCGGTTTAGTTCCGCTTTTATTCACTGGTGTTCAGGGGCTCTGAGCTCCAGCAAGAAGAAACAGGAGCAATGCTGGAGGCAATTTACAGCACACACATTTTGGTAGCATAATTATCATGTGGAATGTTTGTTCCTTGCTAAAGAACAGGTATTTTTTTTTTTTTTAAGCGGAGCTCCACCCAGAAGAGGGTGCTCCGCTTGTTGGCAAACCCCCCCCCCTCCCCCCTCCACTGCCACATTTAGCACTTTTTGGGGGGAGCAGATGCCTGTCAAAATCAGATACCTGCTTCCGGGTAAGATTGCCATACAATGATGAGCCGATCTATGAAATTTCCAGCCCCTCCTCCTCCTACACCCCCCCCCCCCCCCAACTGCCTTTTGGGAGACACACGGGTTCCAGAAGACAGCGAGACCACTCAGAAAGCGCAGAGTGACACGCGCATCTGCAGTAGGAAACACTGTGAAGCCGCAAGGCTTCACTTCCTGTTTCTCTTACTAAGGATGCCAGCGCCTGCACCCAGAGCCAATGGACGAATTGGCTACGGGTGCCGACATCATGGGATACCTGGACAGGTAAGTGTCCTTATATTAAGTCAGCAGCTTCAGTATTTGTAACTGCTGATTTATCTTTTTTTTTTTTTTTTTTAATACCCTCTGGAACGCCACTTTAAGTTGTTATGAGTAAAGTTCCACTTTAAGAAATAACCAATGATATTTCTGCTTTATACTGCATTTCTTTTAACTGCCATATTTTGGTACTTAAAGCAGAACTTTACCCATAACAACTTGATAAAAAAAAAATTATATTCTTTAGCAAGGAACATACATTCCACATGAATAACTATCTTACTAAAATTAGTGTGCTGTAAATTACCTCCAGCATTTCTTCTGTTTTTTTTGCTGAAGCCTCTGGGCAGCAATAAATCTTAGAGGAACTAAACCCACCGATTTCACCATTTCAAAATCATTTACATTCCTGCAACGCTGGGAATGCTAACTGTCACATTTGCTTGTGCTCTCAACCAAGCTGTCAGACCATCAAATGACTGGTGTCATAACAGATCACATGTGCAGCACCATGGCAGTTGCAGATTAACCACTCAAGGACTGGAAAGAATTTACCCCCTTCCTGACCAGGCCATTTTTTGTGATACGGCACTGGGTCACTTAAACTGACAATTGCGCGGCCCTGCAACGTTGTACCCAAACAAAATTGATGTCCATGTCCTTTTTTCCCACAAATAGAGCTTTCTTTTGGTGGTATTTGATCACCTCTGCAGCTTTTATTTTTTGCGCTATAAACAAAAAAAAAAAAAGCGACAATTTTGAAAAAAAATATGTATATATTTTTTACTTTTGCTATAATAAATATATAAATCATAATAAAAAAACTAATTTTCTTACTCAGTTTAGGCTATGTTTTCTTCTGCATATTTTTTGGTAAAAAAAAATCACTATAAGCATATATTGATAAATTTTCACAAACATTCTAGCGTCTACAAAATAGGGAATAGATTTATGCCATTTTTATTTATTTTACTAGTAATGACAGCGATCAATGTGACATTGCAGCGGACGGATCGGACACCTCACTGACATTTTTTACACTTTTTTGGGAACCAGTCACATTATTACAGTAATCGGTGCTAAAAATATGCACTGACATTGTACTTATGACACTGGCAGGGAAGGGGTTAACATCAGGGACAATCAAACGGTTAACTGGGTTCCCTCAGTGTGTATCTAACTGTATGGGGGATGGGCAGCCTGGGGAAACACACAGATCTGTCTTCCTGCATAGCAGAAAGACAGGATCTGTGTGATCTCCCCTGTCAGAATAGAGATCTTCCTTATTTACACAGGCAGATCCCTGTCCTGTCTTGCTGGGAATGATCGCGGGTGGCCGACGGACATCGCGTCCGCCCCACTCACTGATTGGCTCCCCTGCTGGCCCGCGTATGCACGCACGCGCCCACAAAATACAGTTCCTGAGCCGACGTACAATGACTGCGATTCGTGGGAATGAGCCAACCTGCTGCAGTACAATGGCGGCGGCTGGTCGGCAAGTGGTTAAAAAGAGGGTAAGATGGAAGCCTCCTTGACTGTAAAGGACAGGAGTGTTTATTTCCACTTGACAGTGTATTGTTGGATTTTAAACAGTATAGACACTTATTTTTAAGGTTTTACCTGCAAAAGGGGCCAACCTGCAGTCATCTAGCAGAAATTAATTTTCTGACTAAAGTTCCACTTTAACCACTTCAGCCCCGGAAGATTATCCCACCAGAGCACTTCTTGCGATTCGGCACTGCATCTCTTTAACTGACAATTGCACAGTTGTGCGACGTTCTACCCAAACAAAATTTGCATACTTTTTTCCCCACAAATAGAGCTTTCTTTTGGGGGTATTTGGTCACCTCTGCATCATTTCTGATCGCCGCTATAAACAAAAAAAGAGCGACAATTTTGCAAAAAAAAAAAAAAAAAAGATTTCTTACTTTTTGCTAAAATACAAATCCAAAAACAAAAATATATAAAAATACGAATTTACTCATCGGTTTTGGCTGATATATATTCTTCCTCCATATTTTTGGTAAAATCAATCGCAATCTGTGTTTGATTGGTTTGCGCAAAAGTTGCTGCATTTCCAAACCATGAGAATTGATTTCTGGGGCAGGCATGTCAGCCATTTTTGATACTTTTTTTTTGGGACCAATGACATTTTATACAGCGATCAGAAACTTAAATATCCACTAATTACTATATATAAATGTCATTGACAGGGAAGGGGTTAACCTGCAGGGGGCAGTGAAGGGGTTAACTGTGTTCCCTAGGTGTGTTCTAACTGTGTGGGGGCTGAGCTGGCAGGGGCACCAGAGGGAGGGGCTCCCGAGTACAGGGATCAGTCGATCTGACATGCCGTCTGTCAGAACGGGGACCCGTTCTGGCTCTGTCACAGGCCATTGCGTTTCGCGATGACTTCTATAGTGACAACTATAAGCGGCAATTCGTGGGGCAGAGCCACGCTGTCGCCGCTTAGTCGCTACGTGGTCGGCAAGCGGTTACAGTAAAGCTAAGCTTACCTCTCCAACGGTCCCCACCCATCACCAGTGCTGGCGTCCCCTTCTGGTCTTCATTAACCAGTGTGGGATGATGTCACTCATGCACACACGCAGGAATCCGTCATCCCAGCACACAGAGACCGTGCCTGCAATGTAAAAAGACATGCGCATGTGCAGCGCAGTTTACATGCCATAGATCACTGTGAGCAGGCAGGGAGGTATATTTTATTGCAGAAGACATATAGGTCTCTTCTGCGGTAAAGAGCCTGCCTGCTCACAGTTCATGACAGCAGAATTTTAGTTCTGCTTTAAGCTGAGGTTTAAACTACTTATTGTATTTTTTGGTTCCCCCCCAATAAACATGCTAACAAAATTTTAAAATAAATTAATTTCAAAGGTCAATCTGAGCTAGGTCAAGACACTCACTGTCTTTTGAAACCGTGTTATCCAAAGAATGAAACTATAGTAAAAGTAGTAATAATTATTATTATTATTTATTATTATACAGTATTTATATAGCGCCGACAGTTTGCGCAGCGCTTTACAATATTAGGGCAGACAGTACAATACAATACAATTCAATACAGGAGGAATCAGAGGGCCCTGCTCGGTAGAGCTTACAATCTAGGAGAAAAAATAATCCTCTAATGCATTGGTCTCAATTTGGTCCTGACCCACTGGTTATAAATGTGGAATGAAAATGAAAGGTCTAGCTTAATGACTCTTGTTTCTCTGTAATTTTCTGTTTTCCTTTGATGCTGACTTCTTCGATTTTAATTGCAGATGAGTCTCCATCAGTCAAACAGGAAACACATCTAGAAGCCCTGCCCCAAGAGCCTCCACCCCAGCCTCTTCCAGTCTCACCCCCCAAACCATCTGCCCCTCCATCTCCGCCACTACCACTTCTTCCTCCACCCAAGAAGAGGCGAAAAACCGTCACCTTCCTCCTTTCTCCAGAAGAGGAGCCTGAACTTGCTGAGAGCAAACCTCCAAATCACATGGTTACAGAGAAACTCCCCCCTGAGATTCTACAAACAGCACAGGAAGAGCCAGCGTTGGAACCTTTACCACCAGCAGAGGAACCTCCACTGCCTTCACCAAAGGCTCCTTCTCCGGTACATTCACCAGAGAAGCTTGTGAGCCCCAAAGCAGAGCCTGTACTGGTCCCACAGCCTGCCAAAGAGCCTTCTCCTCAGAGGATACCTCCAGAGCATTTAACAGTATTAAACCTCCCTTGGGACCATGCCTGTCTGGTCAAGTCCAACCCACCACGTGTCGGACTAGAAGTCATGCCACCGGATGGAGAGGATATGTTAGATGATGATTATGATCAAGAAGAGGAGCTAAAATCGACTCTTCTTCCAGAACTTCCACAGCAACCACAACCAACGCCTGCTTCTGTACAAGAGCCGCTAGAGCCAGAAAGAACTGAAAATCTAGAGGAAGTCCTCTTCATCCCAGTGCGGCAGATCTTACTGGAGCACAGTTACGCACAGATACCTGCCTCATTAAAACAGCCTCCCAAGAGGCATCGCGGAGTGTCTTTAGACTTGGAAAAGCCCAGCGACTTCCTCCATGTCGACTTGGGTCAGCCTGTGCTGGAGGCCCCAGAGGAGGTCATTTGTGTTGGAGGTGGCTTAGTACCAGGACTGGAGGCCAGGACAGGGTTCTTGGAAGTTGGCAACCTTCATTTGCCATCCTCCAGGAAACTGGAGGAGATTATGGCCAAAGCAATTCACGAGGACTCTAAGAGTAAAAACAGAAAGCAACAACATGCCAAGGAAGTGATAGAGCCTGGGGAGGTAACATCAGACGAAGAAGACGAGGAAGAGGAAGATGAGGAGGAATTCTGGATAACGACGCGAGAGTTGAGGTCTCACAAGAACCGCCGTCCTTTTATACCACCTTCCCCGCCAAAATATGAGGTGCGCAGTGAGTTTGAACAGATGACCATTCTCTATGACATCTGGAACAATGGACTGGATACAGAAGACATGTATTTCTTGCGGGAAACCTACGAGCGACTGCTGCAGGAGGATCACAGTACAGACTGGCTGAATGACACCCACTGGGTTCCCCATACAAATATCCTTACACAGCTTCAAGTGCAGCCTGAAAAGTTCTTTGATATAGTAGGCCATTCCAAATTGGGCAAGCTCTGGCCCTCTTGCTGTTGAAGGGTTTTTAGACCTAGCATGTTGAACTGCAGGGAAGAAGTTTGAGCAGCACTGCTTTAATCAAAGGTCAGACAAATAAAATCCAAACGGCTAGATAGTCCCCTGCACCAGTATTTCCACATAAAGGTTTGGGCCCAGTACACTGGGTAAAAATACAAGTTAAATAAAAAAGGTCTGATAGATAAGGTTGTAATATAACAAGGCAAGAGTGGAAATTCAGAATATTATAATATGTCTATCAGTTACTGGTTCTCTATTAGGGGTCACTTTAGAGTCCCGCACTTTGTTTGACCTGCAGTCTGACTTTTATGTGGTCTTGTAAATCCACTGGGAAATTTTAACCCTTTTGCTGCCAGATCCATTTGTTGTACTGACCTGAGAGCAGGGGGTTTTCACACACAATCTGGTGGCTGCAGCCACTGGGAATGTTTGTAATACTGACAGCTGTCCAGGTGGAAGCATTCGGACGGCTACACTGCCACCCGATTGCTACCACGCGCACCCGGTAACCCCCCCCATGTATTCCAGGCCTGGCTTGCTCGTCTGCGGCCCCGGGACTGACATGGCGGGTGGAGGGGAGGGAGAAGAGTGGATGCACGTCTGTTCTCCTCCCCTTGTTGTGACCCGGAAAGCAACATGTATGACGTTCCTACTGAGTCACCTGTCACTTTGCCCTGGCTAGCATAGCCGAAAAGGAATGGTTTGGAATGCGATGTCCATTGCAATACATTCAGTGGAGACCAGAGGAGACATGCAGGGTCTTTTAAACCCTGCATGTCTCATTAAAGAGAACCTAGCACAAATGAGGACTTTTTGAGAGCAATAATTCTAGCACAAGACCACCTCCGTAACACTAAAGTGATTACCTATAGGGGGCTTTTGAAGCATCGCCTAGAGTAAATATAGGGTACTGAAGTTTCTCGCCATTTCACGGGGGCACACAGATTTAGGCTGGGTTCACACTAGTGCCAATTGGATGTGAATTTTTCTGCATCCAATTCGCATGATAGGAGAGTGCGCCCGGCTCTCAATATAGCCAGTTCACACATCTCCGAGGCGGCTGCGGAGTGGATTGCACAGAAGACCTATGCATCTTTGGCTCGGTTTCAGGTCCGAATTCAAGCAAAATTTTGTGCCCGATTCGTCCCTGAAACATAGAACAGGGGCGCACTGGACCCCCTGCTGTGAGCCGCATCTAATTTAGGTGTGAACCCAGCCTTAAGGTTTGACCTGTTGGATATCTGTTTACTTAGTGCCACCTCATCTTAATTATATTTTACAAAAAATTCGGCAATTTATTGTGTGCGTTTGCACCAAAAATTTACTTTAGTGGGTTCTTTTTTTTTCGTGTTTCCTAGACCTTTGCGGTAATATTTTGTGACATAAAAATTGTAACTACCACTATTTTATTCTCTAGGGTGTCTGCTTTCAAAAATGTAATGCTTGGGGACTTTGTTTAACTTTCAGGCCTAAAATGATTTTTATTAAACATGTGCAAAAAAGTGGAAAAACTACCCTGGCAGGGAAAGGGTTAAAGAATAGTTCCAGGCACTGGCATGTTATATATCATTATACATAATTTCATTTTTCCAGCTTGGACCATTGTAATGATGTGCATACTATACCTGGGTGCTGCCCCTGTAAGTTGGAAATCACTGACGTAGACACCTCTGCTACAGTATCTACTTTTGTCCCACGCCGTGTGGCTGCTCTCCTGTATTGTGCACATAGGAGGTAAGCCTTTCGGCACGGGCGCCATTAAGGGAAGGCTTTACATTCAGAGAATGCAAAGCCTTCCCTAAATGGCACCCATACTGAGCGGCCAACTTCCTGTATTCACAAGTCATCAAGCCGGCTGCTCCGCAAGGGACCTGGAAGCAAGTGGAGATCACTGTAGCAGCAGTGTCTGCTTCAGTGATTTTCAGCAGCATCGGCCAGATATGGTATATACATTGTTACATTGGTCCAAGCTGGAAAATTATATTGATGTATGACATGCCGATACCAAAAATGAATGTGCTGCGCTAAGAGAGTAATGTATCAATAAACAAAAACAAAACAAATATGCTTTGTGAATAAAACAAAGGAATCAATATCAAAAAGTTAGTGTGGATAGCAGTCCATATAAAGTCCAAGTGCAAATAAGACCTTCATTAACAATGGTGACTTCAATCTTCCATGTAAAGCACCCCGTGGAGAAAACCAGTGCCCCAAGCTGCTTACCAAATTCAATGGACCATCAAGAAGTGAGTGGTCAATTAAAGCTTGAGATCCGAACAGCAGGCAGCTCAATTTAATGCCGTTCTTCCGTTCCTCGGAGGACAATTCAACTCGGTACAAATAGAAAGTGATAAACAGCCTCATAGTGTGGTAGCATAGGGCCCAGATTTAATAAAACTTTTAATATACACTCACATGATGACAAGTAGCATAATGTTAAAAACAGATAAAACGCCTCCAGTAAGACCTGTTTGCGTGATGATGTCACACAGGCTCTTCCCTACGCGTTTTGTTGTATAAAATGTCAGTGCCTGGAATTCTTTAAATTGTGTTTTATAAATGTATATATTGGTACATGTCTGGCAACACAATGTTGTGGTGTTAGCACGTCTGCTGCACACTGTTGTCTTCCTTAACACAGTCTCACTCACCAACATTGCTGACCCCAAGAAAAAACGGAACAAGCAAGATGGTCTGCGGGAACACCAGACTGGTTGTGCGCGCAGTGAAGGTTACTATGCCATCAGCAGGAAGGACAAAGACAAGTACCTGGATGTGATTCCCGTATCGGTACGGGAACTGGACAGCGACATGCAGGTCTGTATCACCTGACTGGGTGACGGTTTGTACCAAATCTAGATGCCATGCTGTCTTTCCCAATTTCTCTGTTGTGTACTTTTTTATTGCATTTCTTTGTGATTGTCCCTGGTCTTTCAAGTTAAAGAAGTCTTACAATTTCCAAATCGTTGAAAAAATTCCTTCGTACACAGCCAATCACAGATTGCGGTAGAGGGCCAATCATGGCTGCCCTTTACCATGTGATCAGCTGTGTCTAATCACAGCTGACCACAATGTAAACAGACTTGACGGTTATTGGCAGCACTTTCCTCACGCAATGTCAATGTGAGGAAAGGGGAGCCGGTAACCAGCAAGTGTGACGGGGCATGTACACAGAAAATCAAGCCATTGACCATCAGTGCACTGATTGTCAGTGCAGTCCCATCAGTGCTGCCAGTCAGTGCCACATATTACTGCAGCCTCATTAGTGCACATCAGTGAAGGAAAAGAATTACCGTATTTTTCGCACCATAAGACGCACTTTTTTCCCCCCAAAAATTGGGGGAAAGTGTCCCTGCGTCTTATGGTGCGAATGCTGCAAAAAAAACAGTCCCCCCGTCGGTGACGGGAGCCCGCATTACACTGCGGGCTCCCGGACACCATAGAGCGTCGCTGTGAGTCTTCTCACAGAGTGAGAAGGCAGAGCAGCCCCAGTGGCTGAATGAAGTACTGCCGCGGCGGCTGGAGCTGCTCTGTCTTCTATCCCAATGGGGTCTGGCTGCAGAGTGGAGCTCCACCAGGCACATGTGTAATGAAATCATCACAGCGTGGTGGTGGCGGGAGATATGAATCTCCCTTTCAGCTCTGTGTCAGGCTGCATTGCATGGAACCAGGTATGGCTGTAATTGATTGGCACTGGTACATGCTGTATTTCATGGCACTGGTATATGGCTGTATTTCATTGGCACTGGTATATGGCTGTATTTCATGGACTCTGGTATATGGCTGTATTTCATGGACTCTGGTATATGGCTGTATTTCATGGACTCTGGTATATGGCTGTATTTTATGGACTCTGGTATATGGCTGTATTTTATGGACTCTGGTATGTGCTGTATTTTATGGACTCTGGTCTGGTATATGGCTGTATTTCATAGGACTGGTATATGCTGTATTTCATGGACACTGGTATTAGGCTGCACTGGTAAATATTTTAGTACACCATTTGGTTCAGAATATTTTTTTTCTAGTTTTCCTCCTCTAAAACCTAGGTGTGTCTTATGGTCAGGTGCGAAAAATGGTACAGTACTTATTTGCAAAATTTTATTACCCGTAACTAAAACTTTTTTTTTTTTTAATTTTTCGTCTTTTATGTTAAAAAATAAGAAAAAACAGTGGTGATTAAATAACCACCAAAATAAAGCTCCATTTGTGTGAAAAAAATTAGAAAAATTTAGTTTGGGTAGCATAAATGAATAATTGTCATTCAAACTGTGGCAGTGCTGAAGGCTGAAAATTGGCCTGGGCAGGAAGAGGGTTAAAGTGCCCGGTATTGAAGTGGTTACACCAGGGTGCTTTCTGGATTCCTCAGTAGTCCCAAATAGCCTAAAAATTGTGTACAAGCCAATGGGTGGATCAAGCCTGCCTTTTTGTTAGACAAAGCCATAGGTTTTCATTGTGCAGCATTACAGCCTTGGACACTGCGGACCAGCCGCTGGCATCCTAATAACCAGTGATGTCATTGGTTGATAAGGAGGATGCCGGGTGCCTGCACAGCATCCTTGTTTGCCTCTCCCTTGTCTCTCTCCATCAGCACCGGGGGGGTCACATTAGCTAAGTGAGGGAGAGGAGAAACACTGGTATACTAGTCAGTACCAGTATGCAAAGGTAGATTGCTTTGTAAGAATAAATCACCACGAACGTTGGGTGTCCAGTGTGTGGATGCTGCTGCAATATATAAAACGATTTGTTTAGTTCTTTACATTTTAGAATGGGGTGCTTCAAGATTGTGCAGAATTACAGTATAGAGGGTGCCTCTACTGAAAAAAAAAAAAAAAAAAAGTTGAAAAACACTGCTGTGGACACAATATACAGGAGCGTTGCGCTGTCAGGCTTGGTTCTTACATGCGATTTGAGAACTCCCGCATCGCATGTCGCCCACCGGCAGTTCACACTGCCCTATGCAAACTGCTGCTAGTGTCAATAGAAAGTTGATGACCCCCACGGATTGGTTCGCATATTGCAGTGTAAACTGTCAAATGGTGTAAATCGCATAGGTGTAAACACCCATGTAATCCTATTCCAGCTCGGACCAAAAAAAAAGGTTCCTGCGCCATTTTGGTGCAAATGCGATGTGATTTCAGCCATACTGTTTGTATGGCTGAAATTTGAATCATACAGATATCGCATGTGATCTGCGCAGCAATGTGGTGTGAATCACATGCGATGCCTGTGTGTGATTCGGCACTTAGTCTTCTCTATATTTCCACCGCACTCTCTTTCCTGGATCACAAGGCTCATCAGTAATGGGTGCTGCAGCGTCTATCAGCTGGATACATTGTGGATCAGTGTTCATACTCACCAGCACACCATGGATCTTCAAATGTAGTCCAATGCTTTTAATGCAAAATAATCACATATTGTCGCCCGGCATGCCTGACAAAGGGGTCCTGTGCGGCTCCGAAATGTCGCAGTTTTTTGTTGATGTGATTGTCTTGCAATAAAAGCATTGGATTACCTTCGAAGATCCATGGTGTGCTTTAAGTATGCGCATTGTTGCGCTGTCAGTCACCCCTCCCCCTCCTGTGGTGTGGTACAGTGCAGGCCTCCAACACATGCTTGCTGCCAAGGATGGGTTTTGTCCCTCACACCTCAAAAAATGTGCTGAGCACTGCAACTGAACAACTATAGGAGGAGGGGTGGCACTTTGTCGACCAAGCTATTTTATTAACCTCCACACAGATCAGAATGAGACCCAATCCCCCCCGGAGATTCCACATTGATTTGAAATTGTGACTTTTTTTTTTTCAAGTTATCCCTAGCTCTCCTAAGTGGTTTGGGGGCTTCCGCCTGTCATTTTCTGTCCTGTCACTTTAGAAATTTGTAGAGGTGTGGACATGTTACAAGATCTTCGCATAACAGTGTGATCAGACTTAATAAAGCTGAGGAATCGGAGTCCACTGCAGAGGGAAAGACAAATGTGCAGCTGCAATCGATGAGCTGTGGTGCTGACATGGCATGGATGTCAGTGTAAGATAGATATGTTCTTTGTGGACATCCAGGCTGTGACTCATCCCGAATGGGAAGCCTTGATGTCACAACCCCGGGTAATTATCAGAATGCATCTTTGTGAGTATTGGCACGGGTTCAGTGAAGCACTATACTTCCCATACAGCAAAACAAAAGTGATTCATATAAAGGAGAGGAATCTGCACACTGTAATGATATCATACTAACAAATCCAGCAAAGAGGAATATACCACAATTAGTCACTACATTCCAAACATCTTTCCACCCTTCGGTGTGTTCATTCTCCTACCACATAGATTAATTCTAGGGTTGCCCCGATACCGTTTTTTTTAAGAGCGAGTACACGTACCAATGCTCTCTCCCCCCCCCCCCCCCCCCCTAAGTACACGTTGATACCGATTTACAAAAACTTTTTTTTTTAATGTCATGTGACAGTGGCACTAATATGCAGCACTGATGAGGCGTGGACTCTCCAGTATTTATTTATTTTTTTGCAGTTTTATTTTTTACAATTTCTTCTTTTCATCATTTGTTGTTGTTTTTTTCCAATGCTTTCTTTTTTGGGGGGAGGAGGGAAGTGGACAGTGTCAGTGTTTGTTTTTTTTATTTTTAGAATTTAAACTTTTATTTTTCTCCTTTTTTTTTTTTTTTTTTTTTTTTTAGTTGTATTTATCTGCCCTGTTGGGGGGCTTTGGTGAGATATCAGGGGTCTGACATCTCCCCATTGAGACAAGAAAAAGGACTGCATACACATATTCCCCAATCCCTTTCTCTGCAGCCTCAGCTGCGCTGAAAATGAATGGACAGGGGACAGAGGCTCCTCTCCATTCATAAACTGGAGCATCGTAAACTGTTTACGATGCTCCGTTATGAATGGGCAGAGTCAGTGACAGCCGCTTCTCCTCCACTCCTCTTCAGCTGCTTTATTGAAAGGCTATACAGGGGGATCAGTGATTGTAACTCCCCTCACCGCCGCACCGATCACCTGTGAGGCTGCCCGGGACCCCCTGCTACACTGCGCATTCCTGGCCCAATATAACAGATATCGGGTCAAGCATCATTCACCAATCCCTTTGCAGTTTAATTGATTTCCACAATCTTGGAGGAAAATCACGCCCTGTTGATTAAAAAAAAAAAACAAAATGACTGGGATTTCCTGCTGTAAGACCGCCATTCATATTTACCGGTCAAACCGCCTCTTTAACCACTTCCTTACTGGTCACTTAAACCCCCCTCCTGCCCAGACCAATTTTTGGCTTTCAGCGCTGTTGCATTTTGAATGACAATTGCGCGGTCGTGCGGCATTGTACCCAAATAAAATTCGCGTCCTTTTTTTCCCCACAAATAGAGCTTTCTTTTGGTGGTATTTGATCACCTCTGCGTCATTTCTGATCGCCGCTATAAACAAAAAATGAGCGACAATTTTGCAAAAAAGAACAATATTTTTTAGTTTTTGCTAAAGTACAAATCCATTAAAAAAAATTATTCATCAGTTTTGGCCGATATTTATTCTTCTACATATTTTTGGTAAAAAAAAAAAATTTGCAATCGGCGTATATTGATTGGCTTGCGCAAAAGTTACCGCGTCTACAAACTGGGAATTGATTTATGGCGTTTTTATTGGTTTTTTTTTACTAGTAATGGCGGTGATCTGCGATTTTTATCGGGACTGCGATATTGCCGCAGAAATGACGGACATTTTTTACACATTTTTGCGACCAATGACATTTATACAGCGATCAGAAATGTAAATATCCACTGATTACTGTGTAAATGTCATTGGCAGTGAAGGGGTTAACCTACAGGGGGCAGTGAAGGGGTTAAATATGTTCCCTGGGTGTGTTCTAACTGTGGGGGGCGGGGCTGGTCGGGACATAACAGATCTAACTGATCCCAGTGACAGGGATCAGTAGATCTGGTATGTCCCCTGTCACAGAACGGGGAACCGCCGTGTTTACATCGGCGGTTCCACGTTCTGAGGCTGCCAAAAGAGATCGGCGGGTCTCGGGCAGACTCGATGTCCGCCCGACCCACAGGCACGCTCGCGCCAGGGGGCGCACGAGGAGCATGCACAGGGGACGTCGTCCCGGCATTTCAGATCCGCGCTGGAGCCGTACTTCGGCAATAGCGCGGATCTGTAGGGGTTAAAATGGTTCTACAGGCAGGACATTTTTTATCTAGAGGCCTCTTGCACACTGTACTGATGTATGAGCCACAGACATTCCTGGCAGAAAAAAACACAAGGATGGGCTGTAGATCACTTGCAAGTATGCACTCACAAGCAGGAAGCATGTCATTTGCAAGTATACATGTGTGGCGGTACCCCCGTTGGGGCTTCTGAGAATTGTGGTTTGTCTGTCACCCTGCCCAGCCAGGCATTCAACTCTTCAAGCACTCAGAGTCGTTGAACTGTCCATACACGTGTGTTTTTTTGTATTCTATTGAGGGGATTAACTTGGGTGGGTATGGGATCCCCAGAACGATCCAGTGCGAACTTGCTTGGGACTTCTATATACACTCCAGACTTCTCTTCAGCACTTAGTCCACCAGCACTTCCCTTGCCGCGAACTGTTACTCCTTCAGACTAGCTAGCATCGCATGGTTAGGCCTTACACCGACTCAGTGGATTGCTTTTTGCGGGCAGGGACCTTGGGCCTCTATGGTGTAGAAATAGTTCAGGTGCTAGCTGTCCTCTAATCGGCTACTAATTCCAGATAGCTCTCTTCAGGCCCTGCCAGCCAGCCTGGCTGCAATGACCTCTCTCCACTGCCCTTTTCACAGCCCTCTCTTCTGGTTCTGCCTCCGTCTCTCAAACTGCAATCTCCCAGTTCTCTCAGGCGTGCCTCCCCAGTCCTTCCCCATTGTGCTCACTCACCAGCACTTCACTTGCTGCTACCAGTTGTCCTCCCTGGAGACCTTTAGTGTTTTCTCCTGTGGTCCTCTCTTCTGCTCTCTCACGTGCCTCTTTTCCAGGATCTTTTCACTCCTCCTGGATGCACTTTAGCTCCAGCCTAGGGTCACCAAGGACTAGGGAGCTCCCCATGGGCCCAGACAGCCTCCATACTCTCTCACTCCATCTCTTCCACCTGACAACCCCTCCAGCTGGGCTGACCCTAGGTATTTAAAGAGGCCTGCCCCCTGCCAATCCAGGCTGGGGATTGGTCAAAGCTCCCCAAACACCCCAGGTGGATACACCTCCCCTCTCCACCTTTTTCCAGAGAACTCCAGAAGCTTCTAGAAAGAAGTGTGAGGGCCTGATGACACCACCTGTGAGTCACCCAGCCCCACCCTCAGCCACTCCCAGCCCAGAATGAAAACAAACAGGCCTGCCTAGATTTGGCTACTCTGCTAGAAACATCCTCACTCTAGCACCTACCTATCTAGAGGATGCTATACATGCAAAAATACTGACTGACAACTCAGATTTCTGTCTTTTTTTTTTTTTTTTTTTTTTAAACTCTTTTTTTTTTTTTTTTTTTTTTAAACCAGGATTGCTTTTATTAAACAATGTGTGGTACAATAAAAAAGCAGTACCAGAATACAGAACTGTACAACAATCAGAAACTTATAACAAATAATGTGTGGCACACATACAGAGATCTATAAGCAGGAATTCTATTTTTTTGTTTTTGCTGATCAATGCACAGAGCATGTTTATGGGACTGTGTGTACAGGCACATTGAACACAATGGGCTGCATTTAGATTAGTTAAAAAAAAAAAAACTTGCCTAAAAACTGGGTGTTTTCAGGCCACAGTGTGCAAGAGGCCTAATGTATTCCCTGTATCAAGGTAAAACATGTTCCTGTGGAAGTATCACCCCTTCACCCCCCCCCCCCCATACTTACCTTAGTCGTATCTCAGAGCTGTGACCATCTATAACAGTCTCTCTTTCTTTCTCTCTCTCTCTTTCGCTCTTTCTTTGTCTTTCACTCTCCTTCTCTTTCCCATGTTCTCATTTTATCACTCCATGGAGACAGTAGTGGGAGCCATTGGCTCCTGCAGCTGTCAATCAAATCCTGAGAGTAGGTGGCGGGACAGAGCCGTACCGTGTGCGTCTATTGACGCGCACAGTCCGGCTCAAGAGCAAACCCACAAGTGCACCTTCACAGAAAACGGCTTTCTATGATGGTGCACTGAGAAGAGGAAGTGTCTGGATTGCTGGTGGGGGACCCAAGAAGAGGAGGCTCAGAGCCATTGTGAAATATCATTGCACAGAACAGATGAGTATAAGGTTTATTATTTTACAAAAAAGCTGAGCCTTTACAAACACTTTTAGGCCTCATACACACGGACGTTTTTTGACGCCGGCGTTTTCTGGCGGTTTTTGCAGCTCTCCATGTTAGTCAATGGCCCCATAAAAACGTTGGCGTTTTTGAGCTGTAGGTGGCGTCGGCGTTAGTGAGCAGAAAGTAGAACCCATGGCCATCGCGTTCTGAGGCTGTAACGTTTTGACGTTTTTTGAGGCCGACGCCACAAAACGCCAACAAACGCCACCTAATATTGTACCGGCGTTTCCCGGCATTTTTTGACGCCACGTTTTTAGGTTGAAAAATAGCAGAGGGATGATTTTTTTTAAAAAACGCCTATTGACGCCGACGCTCACTAACGCTCAAAAACGCCAATGCATAACGCCGAAAAACTTCGGCTTTTTTTCCTTGACGTCGGACCTGACGTTTTGTTTATTTTTTTTAGATACGCCCGTGTGTATGAGGCCTTAGGGTGGATGGATTTTTGGAATGTAGCGACCAATTTGCTGGACTAGCACAGGTTTCAAATCGTTATACAGTAAATCAAAACTAAAGCCCTGCATCGGTAGGTCATGTATGTATTTTTAGGATACAATTTCCACTTTCACTGGAGTGTGCCTTTCAATGTATAAAGGAACGACTGAAACCCCTGTTGGAATATATTAATAATCCAGACATAAATGTAACAATAGTAACTAATCAACATACTTTGTAACAATAGTAACGTTAGTGTATTTATGAATGAAGGCTGAAAGCATGATTTTGCAGGCTTTATTCAGTCCGTGCTCCAGAAATACAGATTGGCCTTTGGCTATTTGGCTGGGTTGAGCATCTGTGGCAGGAAGGGGGTTCACCCAAATTTTCTTGACATGCCTCTTGCACCCAAAGTCTACAAGTCTATAATTTGTTCAATGTTTTTGTCTTTTAATACAGGGTACAAACCGGGTGTTGTCTGAGCGCCGCTCGGAGCAAAGGCGTCTACTCAATGCCATTGGTTCTTTCTCAATATTGGACAGTGACTTGCTAAAGCTCAACCAGCTGAAGGTAAGTAGTGGTTGTATTTCTTTGTTCTGAACGCAAGTGTTCAATGTTGAAGTTTTAGTAATGGGCACGATGCATATAGGGGTTAAGAAATGCTCTGTCAGCAAGCACTACAGTACAGTGCAAACTCTGCCTTGTCAGCTGTGACACCGGCCATGACAAAGGTTTACATTTTATTAAACATCACATAACGATTACTAAATGTTTCACTGCTGCCAGAAAATAGACCATAGTCTCTTAAGTGGCTAAGTATTGGTGGGGTGCATAGAAGAAAATAAGATTAAAGGGTTTTAAATGCATTTATGTGCCCAAAGTATGTAATTTACCATTATCATATGCATTGACTATGTATCTTTATGAGAATGCTGACCATGCCAAGCATGGAAGCAGATCCAGCATGATCAGTTTGCATCTCTCAGCTCATAACTGGAGATTCATGTACGCCGTGCTCCACATAGCCAGCCTGATTGACACCCTATTTCCTGCCCAACCCTGCTGGCACACCCCCTGCAATAATATTATACATTATATACACTAATAAACCATCCCCCTCCTCCTTGCTCAGACTGTCACTCTCCGGGCGGTGGGCTTGTGTGCAGAGAATGGAGCCGACTTAGCCACAGCAGTAGTGAGAATGAGGAGTCTCACTCTCGGCTAGTGTGGTTCCCGGTGAACAGCGCCATGTTCGGCCGAAGAGCCCTGCCTCCAGGACCTTCCGCCTCCCTCGGAATGGTATCACCCTGGTGTGGGCTGCACCACTGCCCCTAGCAATGCCACTGGACTGGTATGCAAACAGAAGCCTTAGTGACTCCTATCCTGGGGGTTGGACCTGCCGCATCTCCACCCCCTTAGTTCAGTGCGCAAATTGGGGAGCTCAATAGGTGGGTCAGGTCGGCATATCGGCCTGTCCTAATGAGCTCCATTGCACGCAGTAAAGGGCTGCCAAGGAACCAATGAGGATGGAGAAACGATTTCTCGGTTTCTCTAAATGAAAGTTTAAAAGGTTTTTAGGACAGGCGGCCTGTTGCTAGGCAAATTAGGAAAAAAAAAATCATGTTTAATTAAACCATTTTTCTTAACAGGAGAGAGAGCGACATTATACAATTAAATACAGACATATGCAAAGTCAAAAACAGAAAAAATTATATAGTTTATTTTTATTTTATCTTCTGCACAATGGTGGAGGGGGGGTGGCGCGTTGCCCCAGGAGCCCTTATGGATGAATCCCCACTGGTGGAAAGCAATGCAAAGATCTTCTCCACACTCCCCCTGCATTTTGATTGACATTGGCTCCTGGCAGTCCTGCTGTTAGAACCTAGCGTAACACTGGTATGCAGCTATGTGCCATCACCTCATGCCCCTCGCCACACACGCGCACACACGAAAGGAAAGCAAGTCACATGACATATGTAACAAGTTAGGCTTTTCAGGAAACACAAGCTTTATTACAAGCAATGGCCCTTTATTGGACGACTTAGGATTTTATTTTTTTTAGTTGCCTGGTGATTTGAAATAAGAGTCTTCACAACTGCAAATAAATTGTATATTGGCAGCTACACTATTGGTAGGACATGACATGTTGCCCATAAATAAGCTGCAAACGTGTTGTCTGCTTCTGCAGTTCCGTAAGAAGAAGCTGAGATTCGGCCGCAGTCGCATTCATGAGTGGGGTCTGTTCGCCATGGAGCCCATTGCTGCTGATGAGATGGTGATTGAGTACGTCGGGCAAAACATCCGTCAGGTGAGGCTTTGTTCAGTCACTAGATGGTGCTGCTGCATCCATTTTCACAGCTAGGTTAGGCTTTTTTTATCCACTAGATGGTGCTACAACATTCATTTTCATGACCGCCTACCAAAGCCTCGAGGTCTCTCTTATAAAGGTTCAAAATCATTCATGGGGAATATCAATTGTGCTTATCTACGTGTTGGAAAAGTATTATCTCCCACACGCCAATTTTTATTGAAATCTTTAAATGTCCATCCTGCACTCTGTTTGCAAGTTAAGGCCGCCTAAGTCAACTGTCTGGGTGAGGGAGACTGCTAATCTCTGTTTCTAGATCTTGAGACCACCTCGCCGATGGGCAGCCAATGGGCCCAATGGGCAGCTCCGTGGCTTATATAAATAGAAGCAGAGAGAAGAATCAGGATTGCAGAGTCACCTGACTACAGACTTGGGGAACTAAAAATTGTATTTAGGTTTTTATGTAATGCTAGCAATAATTTAGAAGGGGTTCAGGGGATAGGAGGAGCCCAGAAATCTGCTTTAAAATCCAACTCCAAGCAATTTTCTCCCCCTTCAATCAGGTGCTGCCCACCACAGTACTACTTCTCTTCCACAAGATGTCCTCAGTCTTCTGAGTTGAATGGTGCCCAGCATGATTCAAACCACAAAACTGTGCATATACTCTGAGTTATAGGCCCCTTTCACACCAGTGGATCGATTGGGTCTACCTGTATTTTCACATGGACCCGATTGGACCACCCAATGTTCTCTATGGGGTGGCAGATGTCTGCGGACCCGCCTGGCATTCGGTCCAATAAAATATGCCAAAAACAGACGTATGGTGATACGTGGATGACAATTGGGTGGAAACAGACATGCAATCTGTTGTTTCCATCCGACCCCCCCCCCCCCCCCCCCCATAGAGGAGAGCGGGCTGTGCCCTTGATCGCTCTGCATAATGGTGCAGATGCGGAGATCTCTCATCCACCTACTCAGCGGAGAGATCCCCCACTGAATAGATGGATCCACTTCATCTGAAAGAGGCCTAAAGCATCAAGGGGTGTCACCACAGCACCCTGCAATTGTTGCCTGTACATTAATGCAACCCTTATTTATGAAGGAGACTCCATCACAGCAGGAATTTTCGAAAATGTAGAAGGTTTAAAAAAAAAAAAATTACTCGATGTGTTTTGCTTTAACCACTTCCATACCGCAGAACCTCATATGATGTCCTGGGATTTCCGTGGGGATATCTGAATGATGGGTGCAGCTGCAGGCATCATTGACATATAATTTTTTTTTCAGCCGACAATTGCCTACACCCCATAAGGACAATCATAGCAGCCGTTCAGCCGCTTGATCGTTCTTACAGACAGCAATTTTAAAGCGCGACATGTTAGCTGACGTTACGCCGAGTAAATAGATACCTAACATGTCATGCTTTAACCAGTACAGAACCGCGCTATAGCCGAAAGACGGCTACAGCGCGGCTCTGAAAATCCGGGAGGACGTCCATGGACGTCCTGCCTCGTGCGCACACTCGCAGCCTGTGGCGGTGCGCTCTCGCTGCCGCGGCACGCTGCGTGGGCGTGCCCGCGGGTCGGGCGGACTCTATGTCCGCCCGAGACCCGCCGGTCACTTGTGGCAGCTGTAGAACGGGGAACCGCAAATGTAAACAACAGCGGTTCTCCGTTCTGTGAATGGGACATGACAGATCTACTGATCCCTGTCACTAGAATCAGTTAGATCTGTTTTGTCCGGACCAGCCCATCCCCCCCACAGTTAGAACACACCCAGGGAACACTGTTAACCCCTTCACTGCCCCCTGCAGGTTAACCCCTTCACTGCCAATGACATTTATACAGTAATCAGTGGACATTTAAATTTCTGATCGCTGTATAAATGTCATTGGTCCCAAAAATGTGCCAAAAACGTCCGATATGCCCGCTGCAATATCGCAGTCCCGATAAAAATCACCGCCATTACTAGTAAAAAAGAAAAAAAAGTAAAAACGCCATAAATCTATTCCCATAGTTTGTAGACGCAATTGCTTTTGCACAAACCAATCAAAATACGCCAATTGCGTTTTTTTTTTTTTTTTACCAAAAATATGTAAAAGAATATATATCGGCCAAAACTGATGAATAATTTTCTTTTTTATATTTTTTTGGATATTTATTATAGCAAAAAAGTAAAAAATATTGTTCTTTATTCAAAATCGTCACTCTTTGTTTGTTTATAGCTCAAAAAATAAAAACCGCAGAGGTGATCAAATACCACCAAAAGAAAGCTCTATTTGTGGGAAAAAAATGATAAAATTTAGTTTGGGGACAACGTCGCACGGCCGCGCAATTCTCATTCAAAACGCGACAGCGCTGAAAGCCTAAAATTGGTGTGGGCAGGATGGGGGTTTAAGTGCCCAGTAAGGAAGTGGTTAAAATTGCACACACTCATTAATTTTTTTTGGAAAAAAATACACTTTAACCACCGGAAGGATTTCCCACATTAGGACAAGAGCACTTTTTTGCGATACGGCACTGCGTCGCTTTAACTGACAATTGCGCGGTTGTGCAACGTTTTACCCAAACAAAACTGATGTCCTTTTTTTCCCACAAATAGAGCTTTCTTTTGGTGGTATTTGATCACCGCTGCGTCATTTCTGATCACCGCTATAAAAAAAAAAAAAAAAGAGCAACAATTTTGAGAAACAACCCGATTTTTTGCTAAAATACATATTAAAAAAAAAATGTATAAAAAAACAAATTTATTCATCAGTTTTTCTTCCTCATCTTTTGTGGTAAAAAAAAAAAAAACAAGATTGCGTTTGATTAGTTTGCGCAAGTTGCCGCGTTTACAAACCATGAGAATTGATTTATGGCGTTTTTACTCATTTTTTTTACTAGTAATGGTGGCGATCTACGATTTTTATCGGGACTGTGATATTGCAGCGGACATGTCTGACATTTTTGACACTTTTTTTGGGTCCAATGACATTTATACAGCGATCAGAAATGTAAATATCCACTGATTTACTGTGTAAATGTCATTAGCAGTGAAGGGGTTAACCTGCTGGGGGAGATCTAGGGGTTAACTGTGTTCTCTAGGCGTGTTCTAACTGTGAGGGGGCTGGGCTGCCAGGGGCATAAGAGATCTAACTGATCCCAGTGACAGGGTTCAGTAGATCTCTTACATGTCCCCTGACAGGGCAGGGAACCGCTGTTTACATTGGCGGTTCCCCGTTTTTCTTCTGTGCCAGGCGATCGTAGCTCGCCGGCGGACATTGAGTCCACCCGACCCGTGGCCATACTGCTGGAGAATGCAGCGGGCACGAGAGCGCATGCGCAGCTGCCGTTTATAGACGGCGATTCGCGCTATCCAGCCACTCTGCGGCAGTAAATGTACGCGAGGCGGTCGGGAACCGGTTAATGGATTAAAAAACAAAACGGTAAAGTTAGGCCATTTTTTTTTGTCTAATGTGACAGATGATGTTACACCGAGTAAATAGATACCTGTCACATACAAAGATAAAATGGGCTAACTACTTTTTTTTTTTTTTTGTTTTTTGTTTTTTTTTTATTCATGAAAGTGTTTTT
>BLSH010010804.1:34425-45630 GCA_018402905.1 Glandirana rugosa | reverse complement strand
TGATCCAGGGGGAGGGGGGCGGAAGAGGCCCGGCGCATTGTGTGTATAAGGCAGCAGTGTGATCCGGGGGGAGGGGGACAGAGAGCCGGAGCATTGTGTGTGTGTATAAGGCAGCAGTGTGATCCAGGGGCAAGGGGGAAGAGAGCCGGAGCAGTGTGTGTATGTTGTTTCAGTACTGGCTAAATACAGTATATTTTGTATTTTATTGGAACTTTGTTCAGTCCGATTGACTCCTGGTCTGAAAAACTTTCCCAGTTGGTGATATCCCCAGTGGACTGACCATTATTATCCTCAGAAAATGTTATTTAATCGTTTGGTATTTATTCCTCATAGGTTGATTTCTCAATGCCTGTTCATCTACCGGCATGTCTTTCCCATGTGGGAGGAAAGCGGAGTGCCTGAAGAAACACACACGAGCACAGGGATAAAATTCAAACTTTATTCAGATATTGCCCTGGGTGGGGTGGGGGGGGGGGGGATTGGAACTGAAGACCCCAGTGCTGCCATTCTGCTAATTCTCGTCCTGGGACAAAAACCCTCTTCAGCTGCTATTGCAATGGCTGATCCTGGAATTGTTGTTGGCATCTGGAGGCTTCGTTAAGGTCCCTTTCACACTTGTGCGAAGCAATTTTTTTGCCACGATTTCGGATAAGTCTGACTTTGGTCCGACTTTGTTGCAACTTTGGCACAATAAAAAACATATTACAAAGTCGTACAGAAACCACATCTATAACCGATTTGCATGAGGCTTTGAGGGTTTAACATTGAAGTCTATGGACCTCAAGTTGCATCAAAGTTGGGCCAAAGCAATGCAGGGATTACTTTGAAGTCGGCACGACTTGAAGTCGTACAGATATGAACGATACTCATTAGAAATAATGGGAACCACTTGTCATGCGACTTTGCAGGACAACTCTCATAAGTGTGAAAGGGGCCTTAAGTGATACTTAAGGTTTGTGTTTTTTTTAAATAACCAATATGTCATACCTGCTCTGTGCAAGGGTTTTGCACAGAGTGCCCCCCATCCTCCTTTTCTGGGGTGTCCCGGTGGCGCTCCAGGCTCCATCTCTTCTTGAGTGCCCCTTTCCCTGGGGGCACCCGTGCAGGCGTGCTCCTTAGTCCTGCTGAGTCCGTTGACACAGACAGCAGGACTCCGCGGCGGCTCCCATGTCACTGGGTTTGATTGAAAGCAGCGGGAGCCAATGGCTCCCGTTGCTATCAGTCTATTCAAATGAGGACCCGAGACACCAGCTGGTGCTGCTGGGCTCGTCTTCGATGCTCGAACAAACAGGTTCAGGTAAGTAAAGGGGGGCTCTGGGGGCAGCTGCATTACAGGAGGTTTTTCACCTTAAAGTAGAGCTCCACCCAAAAGTGGAACTTTCGCTGGTTGGATTGATCTCAGCAGCCCAGCTTCCACCTCCCTCCTCGCTCTGCTACTGCCCGCCTGGCCAATAGCAGAGCGCAGCAGAGCCTCTCGCATGTGCAGTAAGGTGCCTGACGTGAAGCTGTAATGCTACACTGCCGGGTTCCCTTACCCGCAGTGGACGTGACTACACCCAACCCCCGATCTGAAGATCGACGGCTGGTTCCGACATTACTGGACTCCAGGACAGGTAAGTGTCCTATTAAAGTCAGCAGCTGCAGTATGTGTAAGTGCTGACTTTTATTTATTTATTTTTTTGTTTCAGGCGGACCTCCGCTTTAATGCATAGAATGCATTAAGGTGAAAAACCTCTAAACTTTACATTATGCTCCAACTCGGGGCATGGCACATGCTCCTCCCTCCCTTACTTATGTCTCACTTTGTTAACCCCTTTGAGAAATCGCAAGTCAAAGGACCAATACCGAGCATCATGGTGGTCACGATACCAAATATAATAAGGTTTTTTTTTTTATAGTGAAGCAATGTTAACGGTACCATTCTGGCTGTTGTGGGTATGTTGCCTTCTCATCTACTGTAAGTACCTGTCAGACATGAATTTGGTTAAACCTTGCTCTAAGTTGGGTTGGCTCTGTTCCAGTGAGTGCACAGATCCCAGCTATGGAGGAGGGAAGAGGATGGAGTCTGGGAAAGAACAGGGTTAGCATGGCCTACCATTCTCACTGATATAAATCTGATTTCTCTGTTCTAGGTGGTGGCGGACATGAGGGAGAAGAGGTACGCTCAGCAAGGGATCGGAAGCAGCTATTTATTCCGTGTTGACCAGGACACCATCATAGATGCCACCAAATGTGGCAACTTGGCCAGATTTATAAACCACTGCTGCTCGGTAAGATTACGGGAATTATTTTTTTTCAAGAACAAAATCTAAAAAAGGACATAAGACTTCAGATCTCAGGAATGCTCTCTTTCAACCTCTGCCTTGTATACAGATGCTTTACTGGTCATGTGTAGCCAAAGCTGTTTATGTTTAAAGGAGAAGTTCACCTTTCATAACATGTTACACCCATATCCGATCCTGACAGTTAGCGGGGATCTTTTTCCCCCTCGATAGCTGTCACATTTTTTTAAAAAAACGGGGCGAGTGGGGCTCCACCCACCAGGCTGCGTCACTCATTCAGTGTCCTGTGAATGGAAAACTGCAAGGTCCGGTGCTGTGGTAGTTCATTCTCCATTCCTGTCAGATTGTATCTACTTACCTGTACGGACACACAGATTTTACTGCAGGGATATGCAAACCGTGGCCCTCCCAGCTGTTGCCGAACTACAAGTCCCATGAGGCATAGCAAGCCTGATGGGATTTGTAGTTTTGCAACAGCTAGAGGGACACAGTTTGCATATCCCTACTTTACAGGCTCCAAAAAATAAATGCACATCCTTTACCTGCAAAAAGATATGCATTTATTAATTTTTTCTAAAAAGTGATCTCCTTTAAGCGTGGAAGGCTTGGAACTTTTGTAAAGACTTTAACGCTGTTTGTTGCCATGGTGGACAGATTCACCCTCTTTGTCCTGATGACCATTGTCAGGAAGACAGAATATAATGGAACGTCCAGCATATTACAATGATCACTAAAGGCTAAGTTGAATCTTCTGCTGGAGACAAATTCCCAAGTCGGGAATTCCCTGAATTTGTAGAGATTCACTCTCACTTCCTGTTGCATCCTTGGGACAGGAAGTGAAAGAACCCCCTCCCTCAATAGGGAATAGACAGCAAAAATAAGCTGACAGTGGGTTTAATATTTTATGTTAAATGTATTTATTAAGCAAAAAAGTTTTGGCTTTACATGCATTTGTTGCCAACGCAATGCTTTCTCCATCCAACGCTACATTCTCTGCTATATACAGTGGATATAAAAAGTCTACACACCCCTGTTAAAATGTCAGGTTTCTGTGATGTAAAAAAAAAAATGAAACCAAGATAACTCATTTCAGAACTTTTTTCCCCCCTTTAATATGACCTATAAACTGTACAACTCAGTTGGACAACAAACTGAAATCTTTTAGGATGAGGGAAGTAAGAAATAAAAAAAAATTAAATATGATTGCATAAGTGTGCACACCCTTAAACTAATACGTTGTTGAAGCACCTTAGATTTTATTACAGCACTCAGTCTTTTTGGGTATGAGTCTATCAGCATGGCACATCCTGACTTGGCAATATTTGCCCACTCTTGTTTGCAAAAACTCTCCAAATCTGTCAGATTGTGAGGGTATCTCCTGTGCACAGCCCTCTTCAGATCACCCCACATATTTTCAATGGAATTCAGGTCTGGGCCATTCCAACACTTTAATCTTCTTCTGGTGAAGCCATTCCTTTGTCGATTTGAATGGATGCTTTGGGTCATTGTCATGCTGAAAGATGAAGTTCCTCTTCATATTCAGCTTTCTAGCAGAATGCTGAAGGTTTTGTGCCAATATTGACTGGTATTTGGAACTATTCATAATCCCCTCTACCTTGACGAAGACTCCTGTTCCAGCTGAAGAAAAACAGCCACCACCATGCTTCACGGTGGGTATGGTGTTCTTTTGGTGATGTGCAGTGTTGTTTTTGCGCCAAACATATCTTTTGGAATTGTGGCCACAAAGTTCAACCTTAGTTTCATGGGATCAGAACACATTTTCCCCCATGATTTTGGGAGACTTCAGTTGTGTTTATGCAAAATTTGTCTGGGCTTGGATGCTTTTCTTAAAGTGGTTGTCAACTCATGACAACCACTTTAACCTACAGCTAAGCCTATAATAAGGCTTAGCTGTAGGTTCCCTGCATATCTCCCAAACCTGCAAGGTTTATAAGATATGCAGTGTACTGTGATGTGCCCACTTCATTGGGCACATGCGCAGTGAAGAAATGGCCTCCGTGCGTTCCTTCACTGACATCGTACAGCAATTGGTGGCTCCCGTGCGCATGCGCGGGAGTGACGTCACACGCCTCCGGTAAATCACAGAGCCGGAGTCCGCGGCCCTGGAAGGAAGAGGGGCGAAGATGGATGCTTCCTACTGCGGGGACAGTGCGACTTCCAATGCAGGTAAGTGACCCATAATAAGCTAGTATGTGATGCATACCAGCCTATTATGCTTTTACGTTGCAGGGTAATTCCATGCAACAAAGAGGAAGTAAAGCACATCAGGGTTTACTTCCTCTTTAATCGGTTCTTGAATGCGCGCAGGGGTAGAGTGGCAAGACTGATGCCTTTTCTTAACCACTTCAGCCCCGGAAGGATCTCCTACTGTAGGGACCAGAGCACTTTTTGCGATTCGGCACTGTCACTTTAACTGACAATTGCGCGGTCGTGCGACATTGTACCCAAACAAAATTTGCGTCCTTTTTTTCACACAAATAGAGCTTTCTTTTGGTGGTATTTGATCACCGCTGCGTCATTTCTGATCGCCGCTATAAACAAAGAAAGAGCGACAATTTTGCAAAAAAAAAAAAGTTTTTTTCATCATTTTTGCCCGATTTATATTTTTCCTCATATTTTTGGTAAAAAAAAAATCGTAATCGGCGTTTATTGATTGGTTTGCATAAAAGTGGCCGCGTTTACGGTTGATGAGAATTAATTTCTGGGGTTTTTATTTTTTTTATTTTTTTACTAGTAATGGCGGCGATCTGCGATTTTTAGCGGTACTGCGATATTGGGGCGGACACGTCGGACATTTTTGACACTTTTTTGGGACCAATGACATTTATTCAGCGATCAGAAATTTAAATGTCCATTAATTACTGTATAAATGTCATTGACAGTGAAGGGGTTAACCTGCAGGGGGAGATCTAGGGATTAACAGTGTTCCCTGGGCATGTTCTAACTGTGAGGGGGCTGGGCTAACATGGACATAGGAGATCTAACTGATCCCAGTGACCGGGATCAGTAGATCTCCTATGTCCCCATTGAAAGAGCTGGGAACCGCCGTGTTTACATTGGCGGTTCCCCGCTCTTTGGCTGTAGCAGCTCATCGCGGCTAGCCGGCGGACATACTCCTCTGGAGTCTGTCGGGCACGATAGCGCGCCGCCGGTGGCACACGATCGCCCCCTAGCTGTGCCTGCGCGAATCGTCTCCTTTTTACGGCGATTCGCGCTCAGTGTCCACACCGCCGCCGTAAATATACAGCGCGCGGTGTGGAACTGGTTAAAGGTGGGAAAAGATCTGAAATTATTTATCTGTTTCATTTTTTTTTTTTTTTTTTTTTTTTTACATCACAGAAACCTGACATTTTGACGGGTGCGTAGACTTTTTATATCCACTGTAACAGTGAGAGACAAACGCAGAGAAGTTAGAAGGTCCACCAAGTAAATAATGATTATAAGAAGTCCCATTTAGGCCCCACCCATTCACACTTGTGAATAGGGCTGTTAGTGATTACGTACCATAGACCCAGTGAGGGTCCCTAGTTAGCTGTGGCTGGCAGCCCTTGAGAAAGCAGTGGGAGGCTGACAGCTCCCGCAGTTAATTGCAGCTGCTCTGATGTAATGGCTCATGGATTGGTAACGTGAGTGATTGGTCCTGGATGTAGCTGATATTAGCTGCGGTTGCTGTCAGCCTCCCGTTGCTTTCTTTAGGGCTGCCGCCCACAGCTAATCACCAGGAACCCCCACTGGGTCTCATATGTAATTGGTAGCAGCACCTATTTGCAAGTCTGAATGGGTGCTAAAGCTGGCTATACGTGGTTCATTTTTTTTTTGAGCAAGCGGATGGAATGAAAATAACTGAATTGATTAGCCCATCCACTTAATTTGAGGTGGATGGGGGGAATCCTCCCCATTTGCACTATTGTATTTTGACAGCACAGTGACTCCCTGAATACACAGGTCAGTCCTCCACCCACTGATCGAGTGCCTTTTATCTGACAGGGCATTGAACAGAAGTCAATTGATACCGTATAAATTTCTGTTCAACTGCAGCGGCCACACATGGATCGAAATTCCAAAAGGTCCTTGCTGAACTGTCCCGGATTCTGATCCATCTATGGCCACCTTGTACAGACTAACTTCTGACCAATCTTTGTTACATGACTAATTGTGAACTGTTAGGAAAGATTTAGCCTTGCTTACTCAGAACTAAGAGGTCCCCTGTGATCTGGCTGTCCGTGACCTGTGGCATGGATCAGCAGCCTAAGGCATGCATGCCATGGCTTGCACTGAATGTAATTTTCACCCCGAAGATCATCATGTGGCATGTGTGCAGGTAGGTATTGTCCCAGTAGGGGGATCTTCTATCCTTTGCTACTTACAGATTCATCACCTCTGCTATAGGCTGTAAATGACAGATCACTAGGCTGTTGATCATAAAGCCTGGGTTGCTCCTCTGCGCTCCAGGGTTTGCTCTCTTGTCCTCATAGTACTGATTTTCCTTTTAATATCAATCTATTTGGCGTTAGTACGTGTTAACCTTTGCATAAGCATATGTGAAATGGATGGCAGCCAGATGTTATCGAAATATCCCTGGAATCTTCTCCGTATTGCATCATTCATTTAACGTGGCATTGTCAACTGTTGACTTAATGGATTTTACAAGGAGGTGGCCTCTGTTTAGTAGTAATCCAACGTTTGGCATTTATTGGAATAGCTTAACCATTTGACCTCTGCAAGATTTACCCCCTCTTCATGACCAGACCATTTTTTGCTAATCGGCACTGTGCTACTTTACCTGGCAATTGCGCGGTCTAGCAACACTATTGCTAAGGCTGACAAATTTGGGGAAAAATTTTTTTTTTACTTTCTGCTATAAAACATATCCAATAAAAAAATTGAAAAAATCTAATTTCTTCATAAATTTAGGCCAATATGTATTCTGCTACATATTTTTAGTAAAAAAAAAAAAAAATCCCAAAAAGGGTATATTGATTGGCTTGTGCAAAAGTGCCTACAAACTATGGGATATTATTAATTAAATTAAAATTTTTTACAAGTAGTGGCGGCGATCGGCGACTTATAGCGGGACTGTGATATTGCGGCAGACATTCTGACACTGACGCTTTTTGAGAACCAGTAACACAAATAGTGATAATTGCTAAAAATATGCACTGTCACTGTACTGACACTGTCTGGGAAGGGGTTAAACAACTACGGTGATCAAAGGGGTAAATGTGTGTCTAGCCAGTGTTTATGTACTATATGTTGTGCTTTTACTAGGGGAAGTAATTTCATTTCCTGCTTTGCAGGGAAAGAAAATCTATTCCTTCCCTGCTGATAGAACGGGCTCTGCCTTGTTTATATAGGCAGAGCCCTGTCCTGTGTGTATTCTGAACGATCAGTGGGTGACAGCGGTAATCTATTGGCCGGCACCCTCTGATCAACATCACAGCAAAGCCAGGTCACCGGCGGTGCACGCCCCCTACCCGGAAGTGCCAGAGCATGTACTAGGTATGTGATCTGGGGCAGGAGAGCCACCTTGCCACCGTATAGCTAGGTTATATGGTTGGCAAGTTAAACAACCCTGTGGTTGTGTAGAATTGATACTCTAAAACAGTGTTTCTCAACTCCAGTCCTCAAGGCGCCCTAACAGGTCATGTTTTTAGGATTTCCCTCAGATGAAATGGCTGTGATAATTACTAAGGCAGTGAAACTGATCAGATCACCTGTGCTTTAATATTAGAAAGCTCCTGTGTATTTTAGGAAACACAGTTCTTAAGACTGTAGGTTCTCTTTGAAAGTTGTAAATAACAAGCCGTGACAGATGCAGCATTCATGTTTACTTGTTATTTTTTTTCTATATTCATTTATTTTATTCTTGAACATGTACAATTTCAAATTGCATTGTTTTTTTAAAAATTGAAACCCTTTTTTTTTCCCCCTCTCTCCTAGCCTAATTGTTACGCCAAAGTCATCACCATAGAGTCCCAAAAGAAAATCGTCATCTACTCAAAGCAGGCAATCAACGTCAATGAGGAGATCACCTACGACTACAAATTCCCCATCGAAGAAAACAAAATTCCCTGTTTATGTGGGACTGAAAACTGCCGGGGGACTTTGAATTAGCTGCAAGCCCAGTTGCAGGTTCTGGTCATGGGTTCCGCATAACTGCTTACTGTGGCCAAAACGACAGACTCTGGAGGTCATAATAGGCGCAGGGCTTGTTTCTGACAACCTTTTAGAAGCATCCAGGCCTGTTACCTAATTTTTTTTTCCAGTATGAAGACAACTTGGCATTTGGTCGGTGCCCGTTGCAATACCTAGTATTTTTTTTGTGGGTATTTAGAATGTTTTTTTCTTCTTCTCTGGACCTGAATATTCTAGCAGCCTGGCCTATGTATGGCACTTTAAGACGGCGTTGAGACGCCTATACCTTACAACATTGACCAGATCTGTATTGTGATGGTCGTTCCACTTCATTCGATCAGTCCCATGGGGGGGGGGGGATACTTATCTGTATATAAATATATGTTAATTTTTTTATTTGCTAGCCATTTTAATTGGCCTATTTTTCTATATAATTCAGTTATCTGTTCTTTTTATTCCTTTCTGGGAGTATGTTATTTATACAGGGCAGCAGCCAACAGATGTGGACCCTCCCGTTTTTTTTTTTTTTTCAGGCTTTTACGCTGAAGTCCTAGACTTTCCTAAAACCCTAAACTTAGGTTGTGAACCCCTCAGTGTCAAGACCCGTCATTGTGTGACCTTTGTACCTTTTTAGCTCTCTGTGGCCACAACAAAGACTGTGTAACGCACAAACCCTCTCCTTTGTATGGTCTGAGACAGGGATGCGCCTTTTTTTTTTGACTGACCCCTAATGGGTGGAGCTCAACAAAGACTGATCCTGCGGTGGGTGGAGCTCAACAAAGACCGATCCTTAGGCTGTCGCCCCCCCCCCCCCTTTTTTTTTTCCCTGTCTTTGTAATGATGTGGCCCCTCAACTCCTGTAAATACGTGCACACTACGCTTTGTTTATATGTATATATGGCTGATGGCGGACTCTACAATTACCTAGGGACTGGTCATAGATGAGGACATGGCTGCGACAGACTGTCAAGCTCCCACACGGCATTAACCCCCTTCCACCCTGTGCCCTTTTATAGATACCATTCAGTTGATGCCAGTATTGAATATCTAGTCTTTATTCCACCCATTTTGCCTGAGATATTATCCCCTGTATGCTTTATTACTCAAACCTCTAATCTTCAAATGATGAAGGCGTCCCAACGTCTGTTACCTAATTTTTGCAATCCATAGTAGATACGCAGCTCTTTTCCTTTTTATCAGGTTTGTATAGCAATATTTGGCTTTTAGCCCTAACTTATTGGAATTCTTTTAATGGTAAACATTTTACCTGTGAGGACTTCATTCACCACCATCAATCCTGCGTTCAGCACTTTTCATTTTACTCCGGCGCTTCTCTGTTGCTTCCTCACCTTACCTGACAAACAGGCGAGATTCGCTTTTTATTACTTCCGACTTTTTATTTTTTTTTTTAATAGCATGTTACATGTGTTCTTAGCAAACGTCATCAACGGTGACTCCAAATCTAGTTTTTTTGGTTCTGTTATCAAATTACTTTTTTTTTTTTTTTCTGGTGGAGGCTGAGTTGTCTTCAGCTTAGCTTTGTACGCGGGGTGGGAGGAGGGTGCGTTACGGCAGGCAGTCAGGTCTCCAAGGGAAGGGGGTGTCAGGCCTGAAAAAAAAAAAAGTTGTATATTCTGTATATTAACTGCTTTGTTTCTTGTAGAAACACGAGTTTATTACGTATACAACATTCTGTGTGTTGGTGTCTGATTTCTGCTCAGCCGGGAGAAGTGGGGGTGGCAAGTGGTGAAAAAGAGCTCTCTAACAATCGTGAAAGACAATCTACTACTCCATGAATGTTTTTTCAAAATTTTCAAATTCATGGTTTCTCCACAAAAGACACAATATCGATACAGCAGCTGTTAACGCCGCTCAGCCTTGTCGGCCTTATTTATAACCCTGAATAACCGCTTGAAGACCAGGCCTTTTCTGTCACTTTTTGTTTAAGAAAGAAATCTACTTTTTGCTAGAAAATTACTTTTAACCCCCAAACATTTATATATATATATATATATATATATTTTTTTTTTTTTTTAAGTTGAGGCCCTAGAGAATAAAATGATTTCTTGCAATTTTTTATTGCGCATGGTATTTGCGCAGCAATTTTTCAAACGCAATTTTTTTGGGGGGGAAAAATCCACTTTGATGAATTTTAATGCAAAAAAAGCAATATATAACCCAATTTTTTGTAAGGTCTAAAAGATGATGTTACGCTGAGTGAATAGATAACTAACCTGTCGCACTTAAAAATTGCGCACGCTCGTGGAATGGCGCCAAACTATGGTACTTTAAAATCCCCACAGGCGACTCTTTAAACATTTTTACAGATTTTTTTTATTTTTACACTGTTCCATTTTAATAATTTTTTTTAATCACTTTTCTTTTATTCCCATTACAAGTAATGTAAACATCCCCTGTGATGGAAATAAGGCATGACAGGGGTACTAGAGTCATTAGTAAAAAGTTCGACTGCTAAGAGAAAGTTGATTTTCAATAGTCTCGCCGATTCGTCGTTGCCCTAATGAAAATATCCGTCGGTAGAGATACTGGTACCTTCCGGCCTTCACTACAGTGAAGGCCGAGACCGTCCACATTTGTGACGGTAAAAAACGACAATTCGGTCTCTAGTAAATAAAGAAAAGAGTATGAAAGGTCGTATTTCCTCTCTACACCTCAGAATATTTGGGGGTCTAGTGAGGTATTTCTCCTGGACAGTACGGAATAAAGGTAGTGTCCCCTACAAATGTAATGAACATTACCCTTATTT
>BLSH010010804.1:23563-33962 GCA_018402905.1 Glandirana rugosa | reverse complement strand
GTGTGTGTGTATGTATCGGTAAAAATGACTGGGTTAAGAGATAAACTAGTAAACACGGTTTCTTGACATGTGTATATTTACGTTGAATTATTTATTTTTTCAAACGTGTCAATTGTCAGGCTAAATGAGTACTATAACATTTGAAAGTAATATAGTCGTGATATATCACATAAACATTGAGAAATTTTCTGAAGGTGGTGTCCATCGTTTGACCGTCGGGAGGTCGACAACGTCTTGATGTTCAGAGTACTCCGTAACGTTCCGACTGTCAATGTTCGTACTGAGTGTCCGTCTCCGTACTACCCTGAACATCAAGGGTTGTCGTCCTCCAGCTGTTGGGAACTACAAGTCCCATCATGCCTCTGCCTGTGAGTCATGCTTGTAACTGTCAGCCTTGCAATGCCTCATGAGACTTGTAGTTCTGCAACAGCTGGAGGGCTGCCAGTTTGCTACCTGTGGTGGAAGTCTTTTAAAGAGTTACAAATACACTATATAGTGCTGATATAATGAAAGTTTACAATATCATGAGTAAATCGGACTGTTAACTGTGCAAACTTTTTTATTTATTAAGTTGCATTTATATGTGTACAGTTCTTTGGCACAAATGATCAAATAGAGAATTGGGTCAGTAAAAATGGCTATGTATGTGTGTGTGTATATATGTATGTATGTGTATATATATATATATATATATATATATATATATATATATATATATGTATGTATGTGTATATATATATATGTATATATATATATATATATATATATATATATATGTGTATATATAATTTACTCACACTAACACGTGATGTGACTGGCCTCAGGTGCTACACAGAGACCAAACAAATCCTCCCACATACATTGTACCTGTTTATCTACCTTCATCTCTCCTCTACAGCCATTCAAAGTCCAGAATTTATGAAGCTTGTTGGAAAGCAGGGGGTGGAGAGCTGAAATCACACACTACAGAGCTCAGTGGGGGGAGCTCTGAGAGCTGATTGATGGAAAGGTACCCCCTCTTCACACAGCTCACAGGAACAGAGATGAAGCTATCAATCACAGGCTGGTGTGCTGGAGCTCTGTCCCCTGTCCTCTTTCGTTCATTGACGGATGCAGCATCTCTTCATTACGCCTGGGGTTATGCCACCTTTCACTAGGAGTGGACTAGGCAGAACTTCAGTTCAGCTAAAAAGCAGACACAGCCCCTCCCAGGGGGCGGTCCTCCCTGGTATAACCCCCCTCCAGCCAGTTCAGCCTTCAGTCTTTTTCTGCCTAGTGCAAGGAGTAGGACCGGGCCCCATGCTGGGACCTATGGTTCCACAATTTTTTCCTCTTTTTACAAAAGGAATTTTTCTTTTCTTCTGATGAAGACTGCAATCAAGTAGCTGGCTGGGTGACAGGCTGGATATTATAGATCCAGGGAGTCTCCCCAGTTCGGCCATCGGACTTTAGCCGACTTTAGCTCTGCGCTGGGTCAGCCGCGTCGGGCCCCGTTCCGTGCGGGGCAGCCTGCGGGTTAAACGTCACGCCAGCGCACTTAAGACCGGGTGTGTGGGTCCGCGTCACGGGTGTCGCTCGGCCGGCAGCTCCCTCTGTCAGAATAGATGGGGAGGCAGGTCTGTCTCGGGTGGGATACCTGCTCCGCCCGTCTGGATGGGTAAGTACGCCCCTGGCCGGGGTGGGGGGGGCTGGTGGGTTTCCCCCCACTACCTGGGGTGTTTGGCGGGTGCTTCCCCCTCCATCCCTATCCCCTCCGGCCTTATTTGCTTCCTGTCTACCTGCGCTGCCCCCTTTTTTCTCTCCAGCGGGGGACCCCCTCCTGGGGGCCGGTAACGCCGCTGGGGGGCCCCCCCTTGACCGCTTTGGCGGCCACCTTGTGCGGTGGTCGGCGCCATTTTGCTGTAGCCGGTCGCATGTTACATGCGGCCGCCATTTTGCGGGAGTCGCCCGCTAGTTTGGCCTCTAGTGTGCACGGCGGCCACTTTTGGTTGGTCGGCCGTACAATAAAGGCTATGGCTAAAGGGGTGGGCGGTCCCCAAGCACTTCCTGGTCCACAGAGCACATGTGAAGACGCATGGGAACGGCGGCAGCAGCGCTATTTGGCGGCTTGTAAGGCAGGCTCAGCAGCTTGTGCAGGGCTTCTCCTGGGGCAGGGTGCGGGCCACGGTTCAGTCCTCCTGGGTATAACTGCAGGGGTCCCTGTCCGGTGTGCCTGGGGAGGGGGCGCCTGTTTCCGGTGCTTTGGGCCTCTATAGGGTGGCGTGTGTGTCTGGTGTGGGTGGCGCAATGGCGGCTGAAGCTAGTGTTTCTGCGACGGGGACCTCCGCTGGGTCCTGGAGTCCTTTATTTCCCGGGCAGAGTTAGGCCGTGACCGCGGAGCAGACAAGAGACAGCCGCCTGCTCCTTCCCCTTCATCTGGGGATTCGGACTTTGAGGGGGGGTCCACCAGAACAGGGACCCCCCCTCGAGTTGTCGGATGGGGAGCTCCCGGATTCTACTGATGGGGAGGAAAATTTTTCAGGGCACACCATTGCGCATGAAAGGGCTTTGATGGGCTCCTTAATCTCATCTGTTTGTGAGATGCTGAAGCTGGGGACAGCAGGTGACTCGCAAGAGACGGCTGTGGTCTTTGGATCGCATAGGCCGGTTCGCACCCCTAAGGTGTTCCCTTATGTACCTTTCTTTGATCAGTTTGTGTACAAATAGTGGTAGCGGCCGCAGAGCTCTCTGCCTCTACCAAGATGGTTTGCTGTACGTTATCCTTTTGAGGACAGTATGGCACAGAAGTGGGTCTCCCCCAAGGTAGACCCCCCCCCCCCCTGTATCCCGCCTGAGCAAGGCGACCACTATTCCGGTGGAGGGCACGCCGTCCTTTAAGGATCCGGCTGACAGGAGGGCCGAGGCAGTTGCCAAGGCCATGTTTGTCTTGACGGTCAGCCATGTGGCCGGCACAAGCTCTGACGGAATGGGCTGGGGTGTTGCATTGTGATTTGAGCGAGGCGCATGTCCCGCCTGAAACCGTGGAGCTGGCTGAACAGCACCCCCAGGGGCTCAGGTATCTCTGTGATGCGGCCCTGGACATAGCTCCCATACTGTCAAAACTGTCCGCCTTCGCAGTAGTGATCAGGCGTGTACTCTGGTTGAAGTGCTGGTCTGGGGACCAGGTGTCAAAGAAGGCGCTTACTGACTTGCCCTTTCAGGGAGGGCGCCTCTTCGGAGCTTCTCTGGATGAGATCATGAAGGATTTCACGGGGGAGGGAAGAGTACCTTTCTCCCCGAGCCTAAGAGGGGTAAGGAGCCTCGTCGCAGGCCGGGTCCCTCGTTTTCTGGTCATAAAGTTTTTTCATGCCCCCTGTTCGGTGGGCAAGGGTGCTAAGCCCTCCAAGGCTGCTGCAGGAGGTCAGAAGCGACCGTGGCAGCATTGGCAAGAGAAGTCGGATGGGAAGCCCTCCTCCATGATGGGTTGCCCCCACCTGACGCTCAGGTGAGGGGTCGCCTGTTGGGGTTCGCGGAACAATGGACCTCTCGCATTTCAGATTTTTGGGTGTGCGAGGTGGTCTCCGCGGGGTACAAGATAGAATTCCGTGCCATTGCTCCAGACAGGTTCTTTGCCTCCAATCTGAGGCTTCCCCCAGGGCGACGGTTGGCCCTGCTGGGGGCCATGCAGGATCTGCTCTACAAGGGGGTGGTTGTTCCGGTGCCGACCACGGATAGTTTCCATTGTTTTTACTCCAACCTCTTTGTGGTCCCAAAGAAGGATGGGGTCAGGCCCATTCTGGATCTGAAGGTGCTCAACATTTATGTTCGGGCGCGGAAATTCAGGATGGAGTCAGTCCGCTCTGTGGTAGCGGCCCTTCTCCAGGGGGACTGGCTAGCATCCTTGGATATCAAGGATGCGTATCTGCATGTCCCCATCTGTGCCTCGCACCAACGTTTTCTACGTTTCACGGTGGGCGATCACCATTACCGGTCTGTGGCCTTGCCATTTGGCCTTGCCTCGGCCCCCTGGGTTTTCACCAAGCTCCTGGCCCCGGTGTTGGCGCTATTGCAGCAGAGGGGCATTGCATTTCTGGCATATCTGGACAACCTGCTTCTGCGGGCAGAGTCGGCCTCAGCTCTGAAGGACAACATAGTCATAGGCCATCACACTGCACACCCTGAAAGAGTTCGGATGGGTGATCAATCGGCCGAAGTCTATGTTGACTCCGTCACACCACCTGGAGTACCTAGGTTTGACCCTGGACTCGGTCAGGGCAAGAGTTTTTCTTCCTTTAGGAAAACTGTGGACGCTGCAGCAGGCGGTGGGGTTGCTGCTGTCAGAGAAGTGGCCCTCTCTGAGGTTTTGCATGCGGGTCCTGGGGCTCATGGTATCCACCTTTTTGAGGTGGTTCCGTATGCCCAGAGTCACACCCGGTCCCTGCAGCGCTTGATTCTGCTGCGGTGGGACAAATCTCTGTCCCTGGATCGCTTGGTCAAACTGGACAGTGAGGCCAGGGCCTCTCTAATTTGGTGGTTAAGGGCCTCGGCCCTGAAGGAGGGGAAGTCCTTTCTCCCCATGATGTGGTCCACAGATGCCAGTCTAAGTGGGGTTGTTGTCAAGCCAGGGTCGTTGGTCTTGGCAGGAAAGTCGGCTCCCAATCAATGTACTGGAACTTCGGGCCATCAGGCATTGCCTCTCCCATTGGTCAGGAAGGCTGCGAGGGCGCCCTGTCAGTCCAGTCGGACAATGCCACGGCCGTGGCATATGTGAACCATCAGGGCGGAACGAGAAGCGCGGCGGCAGCATTAGAGGCTGCTCACATTCTGCGGTGGACAGAGCTTCATTTGCCAGCTCTCTCCGCCGTGTACATTCCAGGCATAGAAAATTGGCAAGCGGATTACCTCAGCCGACAGAGTGGTCCCTGCATCCGGATGTGTTAACTTTGCCAAAAATGGGGCACTCCAGATGTAGATCTGCTGGCGTCCCAACTCAATTGAAAGGTTCAGACCTTTGTGAGCAGAGCAAGGGATCCTCACGGCTCATCTATGCTTTTCCCCCCTCTCAAACTGATTCTGCATCTGTTGCGCAGGATAGAGGTGGAGGGGATTCCAACCATTATGGTGGCTCCGGTTTGGCCTTGGCGTCTGTGGTGCGGATGGTGGTGGATACTCCCTGGTGTCTCCCGCTTCGCGAGGACCTTCTGTCCCAGGGCCCCATCTTGCACCCTGCTTTACCCTCTCTGGCTTTGACGGTCTGGCTATTGAATCCGAGGGATCGGGGGGGGGTCTCCGCTTCGGTGATTCCCACCATGCTCAAGGCACGTAAGTGCACTTCTAGGAAGATATACCATCGCACCTGTAGAGTGTATATCGCCTGGTGCGAGGATGGGGGGGGCGCGGCGCTGGAATTCACGTTCCTTTTTGGTGTCCCAGGTCCTAGCTTTTCTTCAGCAAAGCCTGGACCGTAAACTAGCGTTGAGCACTATCAAGGGTCAGGTTTCTGCCTTGGCTATCTTTTTTCAGCGTCCTTTGGTGACGCATTCATTGATTCGCACCTTTATTCAGGGGGTCTGACATGTCGCTCCTCAGGTGCGTACTCCTTTGGTGCCTTGGGACCTCAATCTGGTCCTTTCTGGGCTTCAGAAGCCTCCCTTTGAAAATATCAGGGAAATTTCCTTACAACTGCTTTTGCAGAAGGTGGCCTTTCTGGTAGCCATCACTTCTGCCAGACGAGTGTCAGAGTTGGCGGCTCTGTTGTGTAGGTCTCCGTATCTGATCCTACACAAGGATAAGGGGGTTTTGCGCCTGTCACCTACCTTCCTTGCCGAAGGTGGTTTCTTCTTTTCACATTAACTAGGACATTGTCCTTCCTTCGCTATGTCCATGCCCGTCCCATCCTAAGGAGATTGCCTTGCATTCCTTGGATGTGGTTAGGGTTTTGCGGGTGTACCTGGCGACCACGGCCCCTTTTTTGGAGGTCGGATGAGCTCTTTGTCGTGGTGCATGTACCACGCAAGGGCTTGGCGGCCTCTTCGGCCACCATTTCTCGATGGATTCGACAGTGACCCCATGTGTATGACTTGTGGGGTCTCAAGCCCCCCCCCCCCTTTCCGGTCACGGCTCACTCTACCAGGGCAATTAACACTTCCTGGGCTTTCTGACATCAAGCGTTGGTTTCTCAAGTGTGCAGAGCGGCTATATGGTCCTCAGTGCTCACCTTTACTAAGTTTTACAAAGTTGATGTTTCAGCATCCTTGGATGCTGCTTTCGGCTGCAAGGTTTTGCAGGCCGCTGGGTGAGGTTCCTCCAAGTCTTTGTGGAGAGTTCCCCCGTTAGGGTGAAATTTCGTTTTTGCGTTACACACCCCTCTTTTGACACTGCTTTGGGATGTCCCTAGGCGTAATGAAGAGATGCTGCATCCGTCAATGAACGAAAGAGAAAAGGATTTTACGGTGAGTTAAAAAATCCTATTTTTTTTTTTTTCCCCCCCCCCACTCTTGATTCATGTTGATGTTAGAGGAGGGAGGGTGCAGACATAAATGACACTTAGTGCTTTGGATTGAGACAAGTACACGCTATAGAGTTCATTTTTCATGTACGAGGGTTACAACCACTTTTTGTGTGCAAACATTGAGAGGTTCATTTGTTCCACCAAACAGCAGCAAGGGGAAGATGTGTGAGAAATCAACGTTTGGTCCAATTTTTCTACCAGTGAAGAAGCTTGCTCTCCAGAATTGGATGATTGGAGGAACATGGTCTGGTCTCATCATCTCTTTCCCTGGCACCATGTGGAAGGGGTGGGTGGTGTACATGGCAGGAATTCTTGGATACATTCCATCTGCTCATTTGCGGGCGGGGTTTGTGGTGCACCTCAGGCCATTGATACCCATAGATAACTGCTTGCCATGGTGAACAGGGTGCCATTCACCAATCTATGCGGTTGTTGCAGACGTGTCCCTGATAAAGTGGTGATTACACACTGTACAGAGCAACACAGGCTGTTATATTTTTATTTTTACATTTTATTTCAGGTACTTGTATAGCGCTGTCAATTTACACAGCACTTTACATATACTAATAAAATTGCGTAAAACCGCTTGGCAGGGTGAGTGGTACTTTGTATGAAGCAAAGTGGTGAAGAATAAATAGATTGATGGATTATAATAAAATTCATAATTTATTGATAAACATATACTAATAGATCTACATGATTGACATTGCGTCTATAAATCAACATACAAAATAAATTGATAAGAATAATATCAAGAAATCCAGGTACTACATAAATAAATGCATAGCCCCAATCCATCAAGGTTGCATACATGTACATGTCTGAGTCTAACTAATTTGTGACTCAAATATAAGAGTTTGGCCTGTGACCCTTATCACCCTGAGGAATTGAGTAAATTGGATAATATTGTCCATAAACATAATGAGGTAGGTATTGCACTGCAATGGAAGCTCTACGCATTTCATGGCAAGTTAAAGCCACTCGTCAGGAGCAAATTAAAAAGGAAATATATGTATAAAAAACTTGCAACAATTACCACTATATGCATAGGGGGGTGACACAGCAGCCCCTGTATAACGTTGAACAGTGAGACTTACAGCACCGGCAGCAGACTGCCAAGACAGGAGGGCCAACCGGAAACGAGCAGCTTGGGAGCTGAGAGGAGAACTAGGGCACCGGCGGCACACAGGGTGGGAGGGGGCACACGGGTGTATTGTGTCTGCATGGAGCATCAAGACCACTGTGGATGAAAACAAACAAAAACTGTTGTGTGTGCTGGGTGCACATATAAGTGAGTGAGAAATGGAGGGTGAAAGGAGGAAGGAACCGTGAAAGATGGGGAAGGTGAGGGGGTGGAACAAGTGGAGGTGGATAGGGTAAAGAGAAAGAGGAGGTATGAGAAAAAGAGAAAAGATAAAAAATCGGGTGTGTACCTGTAGGTGATGGCAAGTAGGTAGTGACTGTTGTGTGCAGTGGGGCCAGTGTGCTCCATCCCAACCCAGGGCACCGCCTGATATAGACGCCCACACCCATGACCCCCCAGCATCACGCTGCGGACACACGTGAGGGGCAAGTGCCGCACACCGGACGTCGGCCCGCAGCGGCGTCCTCAACCCCACATGCGTCCACAAGCTGGGAAGCCCATAAGATGGGCAAGCACTACGCAGAGCGCCGCCCCCATCAAATGGGCGGCATGACACCGATGCGCAGTGACAGGGATCCCCAGCCCGTAAGAGGGGGGAGGGGAAACCCGCAGTGCGCATCGCAGCTCCCAACCACTCGAAAATCAGGCAGCCGACCCACCAAGGCATTGACAGCCAGCGCGTCCCGGCTGCAAGTCTCAAAGTAGCAAAGGAGTTAGATGATAAGGCTGTCAAAAGGATGACAGCATAAATAAAGTAATGGTAAAAAAATGTGTATGGGTAAAATATATATATATATATAGGGATAAAACCTAGGGGGAGGGGTACACGGCCCAGTGTGAAACTGTAATAACAATGGTTGTATTAATGTTGCATCACCAAATGCTTCCATCCCTAATTAATTCTTAAAAGGACAAAAAAGGGGAGGGGCAAATTGGGACTTTAAATGAAGTGACAATTATGGCCTGGTAAGGCCGAACACTTCCATCCCTATTACATATTAATAAAATTGCGTAAAAACGCTTGGGACATTCACATCAGTCCCTACCCTCGAGCTTACAATCTAAGGTCCTCAACTCACATTGATTCATACATACACTAGGGCCAATTTAGACAGCATCTAATTTACCTAACAGCATGTCTTTGGAGTGTGGGAGGAAATCTACGCAGGCACAGGGAGAACATGCAAACTCCAGGCAGGTGGTGTCGTGGTTGGGATTCGAACGAACTACCCTTTTGCTGCCAGGTGAAAGTGCTAAACACTACACCACTGTGCTGCCCGTGGCAATACATTGATGAACCTGCATGAGAGCGGAACTCCAGGTCATCAGTAAAACAAAATAAAAACTATAAAGGAGGGAGACGGTCCCAAATGCCCAGAATTAGAATGGTGCGCACTGCCCATCCCTTTCTGTACAATGCGATCTCTGTATGATGTGTAAATGGACATTTCCAGGGAATATACATTTAGAATGAATGGTCCCAGTGCTGTTCTATGTGGGCTGATGAAACCTAGCATGTACACAGCCCCTGCTCCCAACCTGATAGCTGTGAGGGTGTGGGTGCACAATGATCAACGCTGGTTGTCTGGGGCCGTGCACTCGTATGGCCCTCAAATAAGCCCAATACATCCCAATAGACATGCACGGGGATGCACAGAGCAACTGTGCAAATGGTTCTAAAGGCAGAAGATTTTTTTATATCTTAATGCATTCTCTGTATTAAGGTAAAAAAACCTTCATGCAGCTCCCCTAATATTTGCCTGACCTTGATTCAGCGATTTGCCTGAGTATCGGTTCTCAGTTCTCTCCCTCCTCATTGGACATAGGGGCAGCAGCAGAAGGCATTGGCTCCTGCTGCTGTCAATCACAATCAGTAAGGGGGGGTGGGGCCAAGCACGCTCTGTCAATGGACACACAGCCGGCTTGGGAATGAGCCTGCATGTGTGCCCCTATAGCAATGCTATGGGGGCACTCGGCAGGGTAAAGGAAGCAGGAGCACCGGCAGGGGACCCCAGAAAACCATTACACAGAGCAGGTAAGTATAACATATTTGTTAAATGTATAAAATGCAATCAGCGCTGCCAGTAAGAGAAAAACCAATTAAATTATTATAACATAATAATAACCGACTGCCAGCTGAACATCAAAGGCGATCAACCTCTATAACTTATAATAAAAATCAGAAGCAGCGCAGTCCTTTAAAGTAATCATCACATAAAGTCCAGAATATATGTGAACTGATTGTAGTCTATTCCACCAGTGCTCCACCAACGTTCTGATCGGTTCCGGGGAAAGGAACCGATCAGAACGTCACCCGCTGCCGCTGTGAGGAGCGAAGGAGCGAGATTTAGAGCAGGGAGACTTCCTGGTGATTTCCCCTGAAAGCACGAGTTTTATGAAGGATGATGTGAGTAGACTGTGTATAATAAAAACTTTTTATACGTTCCAAACGGTCTGCACTTAGTCTATTTCCCCTCTCATATATATGCTACCATCTGACCGCCGGATTTGTGATGAGCTGTGCGGAGTGGAAGTACTAAGATAAGGAGATCTGGACGGGATCTGTCACTACAATTGCAATGCGAGTTTGACCCTCTAGTGAAACTGGGGTCAAACTGGGAGGTGAGCGCAGTAGTTGTTGGTGGAGGATTTGTCTCACAGTCTGTGATTTAACCGTTTGAGCACTGGTGGAATAGACTACAATCAGTTCACATATATTCTGGACTTTATGTGATGATTACTTTAAAGGACTGCGCTGCTTCTGA
>BLSH010010804.1:2402-15163 GCA_018402905.1 Glandirana rugosa | reverse complement strand
AACAGAACCCCTCATTTTCAAGAGTTTGAACACTGCTGATTGGCATTCTCAATTCCTTGGATATCTTTTTATATCCCTTTCCTGTTTTATACAGTTCAACTACCTTTTCCCGCAGATCCTTTGACAATTATCAGTAATTATAATAATCAGTGCAGCACTGGATGAAAGATGCAAGGGTCTGTCAGGAGCCCAGAAACTCATTGACCTTTTATACACACACACTGATTACAAGCAAACAGATCACAGGTGAGGATGGTTACCTTTAATAGCCATTCAAACTCCTTTGTGCCAACTTATATGCATGTTATCAGGCCAAACTCACCAGGGTATGTAAACTTTTGATCAGGGTCATTTGGGTAGTTTCTGTTGTCATTATGATATAAAAAGAGTAAACACAGTTGATTGATAATAAATGGCTTCAGCCAAACACTAACCATGAGTGAAAAAAAACGTTTTTTGTTATCATTCATATTCTCTGAAAAATGGCCAAGAAATCATAAATTCTGCCAGGGTATGTAAACTTATGAGCACAACTGTATTCTATTCTGTATCTACAGACAGATTTTACTGTTGTGGGTTTAGTAACACTGTAATGTAATATTTTTCACTCATCCACACAGAGATATCCTTCCAACAATAGATATGATACATCAGATGACTTATGTCATTTGTATTATAAGGGGGAAGTCCTGTGCTCTCTGAGAGAGCTAATAAATACCTGGAGGGGTTACACTGGCACATTATTACCATGGAGCAACATAGATGAAAAATATCTGACAGCAAGAGGAGGAACATTCTGCCCCCACTAGAGGTAAAAATAGAGCCCAGACGGTTGCAGCAGTTTTGTTACGGCACAACGTCTTTCCAATTCATCTCAACATGTCCAAGATGTCAGCCGCGTCCCCTAATCTGATTAAGACTCTAGAAGTGATGATAATCCGTCTCTTCGCAGCCAAGGTCAGCCTTAGATTTTCTGGCAGACAGGAAATCCTCTTTACTGATTAAACGCAATTATCTAATAGGTGGCATTTAAAGCTGAACTCCGGGATCAGTAAATATTGTCTAATAATACATTCATTAGGTGTGCGCTTGAATCTCGGTGTGCTTTGTGTATTCCTTCCAGATCTGTGCAGTAACTTCCTGTAATAAAGACCACTCAGTGCTCCTCCCTCTCCTTGTGCAGGGGGACTGGTCTTGTCTCCTCCCCCTTTTTTTGTAGTGGGTGTGGCCTGCTGGGTACTCACCCACAGCTCTGCTCTCTGCACAGAGCTGTGTACAGCACAGTGGTTACTATTTATGTAAAGTTTTTCACAAAAGCATACCACAAATTATGGTAGCATTTCTCACACACAGCATACCACAGATTACACCCCAAAATACATTCTACTCCTGAGTATGGCGATACCACATGTGTGAGACTTTTAGGCCTCATACACACAGGTGTTAATGCCGCGTTTTTGAGCTGTTTTTACAGCTTAACCACTTCCTTCCTGCACTTAAACCCCCCTCCTGCCCAGACCAATTTTCAGTTTTCAGCGCTGTCACTCTTTGAATGACAATTGCACGGTCGAGCGACGTTGTACCCAAACAAAATTGACGTCCTTTTTTCCCCACAGATAGAGCTTTCTTTTGGTGGTATTTGATCGCCTCTGCGTTTTTTATTTTTTGCGCTATAAACAAAAAAGAAGCAACAATTTTGAAAAAAGAACAATATTTTTTACTTTTTGCTATAATAAATATCCAAAAATAAAAAAATAAAAAAACAAATGTATTCATCAGTTTAGACCGATATAAATTCTTCTACATATTTTTGGTAAAAAAAAAATCGAAATCGGCGTATATTGATTGGGTTGCGCAAAAGTTATAGCGTTTACAAACTATGGACATTGGTTTATGACGTTTTTATTTATTTATTTTTTTTTTTTTACTAGTAATGGCGGCGATCTGCGATTTTTATCGGGACTGCGATATTGCGGTGGACATGTTGGACGTTTTTGACATTTTTTTGGGACCAATGACATTTGTACAGCGATCAGAAATGTAAATATCCACTGATTACTGTATAAATGTCATTGGCAGTGAAGGGGTTAACCTGCAGGGGACAGTGAAGGGGTTAACTATGTTCCCTGGGTGTGTTCTAACTGTGGGGGGCTGGGTTGGCAGGGGCATGACAGATCTAACTGATCCCAGTGACAGGGATCAGTAGATCTGTCATGCCCCCCCCTTACAGAACGGGGAACCACCGTGTTTACATCGGCGGTTTCTCGTTCCGGCTCTCTGGAAGGAGATTGCGGGTCTCCGGTGGACATCGGGTCCACCCGACCCGCGGGCACGCTCCCACAGCATGCGTGGGCACGTGCCGCTCGCGCCCGCGGGAGCGCGCCCAGCACGAGCCAAATGGGAGGACGTCTATAGACGTCACCCCGGCATTTTAGCGCCGCGCTGTAGCCGTCATTCGGCTATGGCGCCGGCGCAAGGTGGTTAAAGAGGAAGTAAACCCAGGTGGGGTTTACTTCCTCTATATTCCCCTGTAAAGTAGAAGCAAATACAGGGCTACTATGCATCGCATTATGTGCCACTTACCTGCAAACGAAGCCTACAATGTCCAGCGCTGTCCCCTGTGCTGGCAGCGTCCATCTTGAGCCCCTCTTCCTTCCGCGGCCACGATCCCCGGCGCCGTGACTGGCCGGAGTCGCTTGATGTCTCTCCCGTGCATGCGCACAGGAGCCGCCAGTCACGGCACGATCTCAGTGATGAGACGGCACAGAGGCCGTTTCTTCACTGCGCATGTGCCGAAATGACGTCGGCACATCTATTACACTGCATATCTCCTGAACTGTGTTTACTATGCTTCAGTTTTGAATGAACACAGTGAGTGAGTGTGTCCACTGTATTCATTTAGAAAAGGAAGGGGCCAGTGAATGACATATTTACTAGCCCCTTCCCCCGTTCTCCATTCTGAAACACCCCTCCGCAGCAGCTGGGGTAAGAGCAAAAGAGGGAAGCCAGCAGTGCTGTGGGGGAGGCGCAACACGGTGGAAGCAAGAGGGGGAATCGGCACTGCACATAGTAATTAGGATGTGCCCATGCACACCTCGCACACCCCCTGTGCACGCCTATGGAAGGGGTTATGTATCACATTTCCTGATAATCAGGATAACACTGCAGAGCGCATAGGACAGCATAGGATTGCTAGCAGGAGCAACGGGAATTTTTGTTGCACTCATTGAACATATATACAAAAACAGAGGGCCAGGACAAGGTCAGGAGGGGAGGTAGGCATTTGGAAGTGGGCACGGTAGCTGTATGTAGAGAAGTGAAGAGGGTGCACTGAGAGCCCAATCTGTTCCCTTCTGCAGTACCTTTGCAGTCCGCAGGGCTTTTTTTTCCACCCGGAGTGCAATGGTGCTCATTGCCGCTACCTCTGGCACAAGCCCTGTGTTCCTTACTGTCGCTTGTAAAATTTCATTTGGGTACAGCGTTGCATGACTGTGCAATTACCAGTTAAAGTAACGCAGTGTCAAAAAGCAAAAAATTGCCTGGTCATGAAGGGGGGGGGGGGGGTAAATCTTCCAGGGGGCAAGTGGTTAAGCTGAACTCCAGGTAGAGATAAAGGACACAAATAATGCAACATAGTACCTGACTGTGAGCCTGTTGCAGTCCTTGCACAGCAGAGCTGGAGTGTGACAGGAAGAAGCAGTACAAGGAAAAGTAGCATGTTGATAGGAGGAGAGAGTGAGAGAGGGAGGAGCTCATCACTGTGTTGCTTCCAATTAGTGGGCTACTAGGAATTGGGTTAAACAATGATGGCCTTCAACTGAGGACATCTAGTGGCAGACAACGGTACTGCTGCAAAATCTTTGAAATTAAGGCAAATACTACAGCAAGCTGCTTTTGCAATTTTATCATCTAATGGGTTGTTCATTTTTTACAAGGGCGTAACGATAGGGGTTGCATGGGTTGCAATTGCAACCGGGCCCCGTGCCTCTCTTGTACACCTGGATAGGAGGGATGGCGGGGTGGCATTTAGAGGAACCAATCTCCTCCATTTTCCTCCTAATGGAGGAGATTGGTTCCCCTATATGTTGCCCCTGCCGCCCCTCCTATCCAGTTTATTTGTCTTCTGCTGTTCCCAGGGTCCCTGTGTGCTTCCCTGGTCCCCCCACAGAGCTGCTGTCTCCCCCCTCCTCTCTCCTGCCAGCTGCTGTAGCAGATGAGTCCTGATGGAGAGATGGGAACGGGTCGGTAAATTTGTCATTTACCAGCTCCTTCCTTTTCTGAATGGACAGAGTCAGTGATTGGTACCAATTGGTTCATTCATAACTGAAGCATAGTAAATTGTTTTTACTATACTTCCATTTCTGAATGAATGGGAGGCTCGGTGCACAGCTATTCCTGTCCATTCATTCTGTACAGCTGAGGCCACACTGATGGAGATTGAGGGCTGAGGTTTGTTTAGACCCCTGATATCTCATCAAAGCTCATAAAATAAATTGTAAAACATTATAAAAATAAAATTGTAAAAGAAATAAAATGGTAAAAAAAATAATAAAACTAAAATAAAAATTAAAAACTTCTGACAGCAGTGAGGGAACTATCAGGATTGCAAAGGTTGCAATTGTGACCGGGCCCTGGCATTTCACCACCATGGGGAGGCCCGAAGATGGCAGAAAGGGGGCCGCTGCAGAACTTGTGAAAGGGTGCTGCTGCAGGACCATAATAAAGAGACCCATGATGGGAGTAAAGGGCCCCAGGATCAGTGGGAAGAGGGAAGGGCCCTGGCCAGGGGTCAGGGGGGGCCATTCATAATTTCTTGCACCGGGGCCCTGAAGGTTCTAATTACACCTCTGATTTTTTATTTTCTTATTTGGGTCACTGATCTGACAGAATTTCCGGTACCTTTGGCCTGGTTTGGTGACTCAGAAGGGTAAGTAGACAATGGGGGCTGCTGTGTTGTTCCCCCGGCTCTGCTCTGTGACGCAGCAGGAAGTTTTCGGCGGTGTTGTCAGTCAGTTTGCTCATTCCTGCTTCCCTCTGGTCAGTGGTTCTGCGTGCCGGTAATGGAATTTCCCAAGCAGACTTCTTCTCAGTTTCCTCCTTTGTGGCCGACTTTCTACAATCTTTCAGAGAAGGAGGAGGAAACTGCCACAGCCGCCTGTGGCCGAGAGTTCAGAATCTAAAGACTGCTTTGCTAAAACTGAACGCCATGTCTGTCCCCTCGGTGAGTCACCCCCATCCACCGCACTGCCAGGCACGCAAGGCCTCTTATATCACAAATTTCTCCTTCTATGTAAATCCAATCACTGAAATATCATATAGGCAAAGAAAGGTGCAATTGTTATACGCTCACCGGCCACTTTATTAGGTACACCTGTTCAATTGCTTGGTAACACAAATTGCTTATCAGCCAATCACAGGGCAGCAGTTAGTGCATTTAGGCATCTAGACATGGTGAAGACGACTTCAGAATGGGGAAGAAAGGGGACTTTGAATATGGCATGGTTGTCAGTGCCAGACGGGCTGGTTAGAGTATTTCTGGGATTTTCACGCACAACTATATCTCAGGTTTACAGAGAATGGTCCGAAAAGGAGAAAATATCCAGTGAGCGGAAGTTGTGTGGAGGAAAATGCCTTCTTGATGTCAGAGGAGAATGGGCAGACTGGTTCCAGATGATAGAAAGGTAACAATAACTCAACCACTCGTTACACCCAAGGTATACAGAATATAATTTCTTAACGCACAACACATCCAACCTTGAAGCAGATCGGCTACAGCAGTAGAAGACCACGGGTGTCACTCCTGTCCGCTAAGAACAGGAAACTGAGGCTACAATTGGCACAGATCACCAAAATTGGACAATAGAAGTTTGGAGAAAAGTTGCCTGGTCTGATGAGTCTCGATTTCAGCTGCGACATTCAGATGGTGGGGTCAGAATTTGGCGCATGGATCCATCCTGCCTTGTATCACCGGATCAGGCTGGTAGTGGTGTAATGGTGTGGGGGATATTTTCTTTGCACACTTTGGGCCCCTGAGTACCAACTGAGCATTGTTTAATGACTACAGGGCACCCATCTTCTGATGGCTCCTTCCAGCAGGATAATGCACCACAAAGCTCCAATCATCTCACCACTGCACAATGAGGTCACTGCACTCCAATGGCCTCCACTCTCCCCACATCTCATCCAATAGAGACCCTTTGGGATGCGGTGGAATAGGAGATTGGCATCATGAATGTACAGCCAATAAATCTGCAGCAACTGTGTGATGCCATCATTGTCACTATGGACCAAAATCTCTGAGGAACGTTTCCAACACCTTGTTGTATCTATGCCATGAAAAATGAAGGCAAAAGGGGGTCCAAACCGCTACTAGCAAGGTGTACCTAATAAAGTGGCCGATGAGTGTACAGGCAAAGAAGGGTGCAATAATTGGGCGGCACAGTGGTGTAGTGGATAGCACTTTCACCTGGCAGCAAAAGGGTCGCAGGTGCGAATCCCAACCACAACACTACCTGCCTGGAGTTTGCATGCTCTCCCTGTGTCTGCATGGGTTTCCTCCCACACTCCAAAGACATGCTGGTAGGTAAATTAGGTCCTGTCTAAATTGGCCCTAGTATATGTATGAATGTGAGTTAGGGACCTTAGATTGTAAGCTCTTGAGGATAGGGACTGATGTGAATGTACAATGTATACAGTATCTCACAAAAATGAGTACACACCTCACATTTTGTAAATATTTTATTCTATCTTTTCATGTGACAACACTGAAGAAATTACACTTTGCTACAATGTAAAGTAGTGAGTGTACAGCTTGTATAACAGTGTAAATTTGCTGTCCCCTCAAAATAACTCAACACACAGCCATTAATGTCTAAACCGCTGGCAACAAAAGTGAGTACACCCCTAAGTGAAAATGTCCAAATTGGGACCAAAGTGTCAATATTTTGTGTGGCCACCATTATTTTCCAGCACTGCCTTAACCCTCTTGGGCATGGAGTTCACCAGAGCTTCACAGGTTGGCACTGCAGTCCTCTTCCCCTCCTCCATGACGACATCACAGAGCTGGTGGATGTTAGAGACCTTGCGCTCCTCCACCTTCCATTTGAGGATGCCCCACAGATACTCAATAGGGTTTAGGTCTGGAGACATGCTTGGCCAGTCCATCATCTTTACCCTCAGCTTCTTTAGCAAGGCAGTGTTCGTCTTGGAGGTGTTTGGGGTTGTTATCATGTTGGAATACTGCCCTGCGGCCCAGTCTCTGAAGGGAGGGGATCATGCTCTGCTTCAGTATGTCACAGTACATGTTGGCATTCAAGGTTCCCTCAATGAACTGTAGCTCCCCAGTGCGGGCAGCACTCATGCAGCCCCAGACCATGACACTCCCACCACCATGCTTGACACTATCTGAACCAAATAAGTTTAACTTGGTCTCATCAGACCACAGGACATGGTGCCAGTAATCCATGTCCTTAGTCTGCTTGTCTTCAGCAAACTGTTTGCGGGCTTTCTTGTGCATCATCTTTAGAAGAGGCTTCCTTCTGGGATGACAGCCATGCAGACCAATTTGATGCAGTGTGCAGCGTATGGTCTGAGCACTGACAGGCTGACCCCCACCACTTTAACCTCTGCAGCAATGTTTGCAGCACTCATACGTCTATTTCCCAAAGACAACCTCTGGATATGGCGCTGAGCACATGCACTCAACTCCTTTGGACAACCATGGTGAGGCGCTGTTCTGAGTGGAACCTGTCCTGTTAAACTGCTGTATGGTCTTGGCCACCGTGCTGCAGCTCAGTTTCAGGGTCTTGGCAATCTTCTTATAGGCTAGGCCATCTATATGTAGAGCAACAATTCTTTTTTTCAGATCCTCAGAGAGTTCTTTGCCATGAGGGGCCATGTTGAGCTTTCAGTGACCAGTATGAGAGAGTGAGAGCGATAACACCAAATTTAACACACCTGCTCCCCATTCACACCAGGGAGGGAGAATGGCTAATTGGGCCTAATTTGGCCATTTTCATTTAGGGGTGTACTCACTTTTGTTGCCCGCGGTTTAGACATTAATGGCTGTGTGTTGAGTTATTTTGAGGGGACAGCAAATTTACACTGTTATACAAGCTGTACACTCACTACTTTACATTGTAGCAAAGTGTCATTTCTTCAGTGTTGTCCCATGAAAAGATAGAATAAAATATTTACAAAAATGTGAGGGGTGTACTCACTTTTGTTAGATACTGTATGTAAAGTGCTGCATAAATTGATGGTGCTATATAAGTACCTAAAATAAATAAATAATAAATTATAAATCTGCAGCTTTCATTAAAATAATCCCTGGTGATCCTGCCATGGAGGTCCTCATTCAGGAACTTCCTGTTATGAGGTGACAACGCTCTGTTCCTGTTTCCCAATTGTGCTCTTGCGTTGTCACCCTGTCATATGCCCCCTGGTGGAGACTACAGGCAGCTGCGCTCCGGCATGGCCCTCCTTTGTCACTATCAAAATGTTGGTCCGGGGCAGCGATGTGCAGTTAATGCTGGAGGAAGAGGCTGGAGAAGAGCAGCAGCTCCAAGATGGGCTGAAAACACAATGCTCAGGCATGGCCCTCTGTTGTCACTGCTAGGAAGGCGGTCCGGAGCAATGATGTGCAGCCAATGCCGGAGCAAGCGCATGTAGACAGGAAGTGGCTGAAAGAGGCTGGAGGAGATTGGCAGATGGGGGGGGGGGGGATGAAAAAGTATTTTCTGGGGCAAATGGAACTTTATGATACACAGAGCACAGAGTTAGCTAAATGTCCTGTCATGGAGGTCCACATCCAGGCAGGGTGACAACATTCTGTTCCTGTGTCTCAATGGTGATGCTGCGTTGTCACAATATCACATGCGTCCCTTGCTGAAGACCACAAGCAGCCATAATAAACCCATTTAAAATGTAACTTCAGTCTTTTAACCACTTCAGCTCCACATGGTTTTACCCCCTTTAATGACCAGGCCATTTTTTGTGATTCACAAAAATTGTACACAAACAAAATGAATGTCTTTTTTTCCCCACAAACAGAGCTTTCTTTTGGTGGTATTTGATCACTTCTGTGGTTTTTATTTTTTGCGCTATAAACACAAAAAGACCAACAATTAAAAAAAAAAAAACTATATTTTTTACTTTCTGCTATAAAACATCCGATAGCAAAAATGTAACAAATCAAATTTCTTTATCAGTTTAGTCCAGTTTTGTAATCTGCTACATATTTTTGGGAAAAAAATCCCAATAAGCGTATATTGATTGGTTTGTGCAAAAGTTATCGCGTCTACAAACTATGGGGGTAGATTTATGGCATTTTTATTTTTGTTACTAGTAATGGCGGTGATCAGTGATTTTTAGCATTACTGCGACATTGCGGCAGACAAATCGGACACTAAGTGACACTTTTTGGGGACACCAATGGAGTGATCATTGCTAAAAAAAAATGCACTGACACTGCACTGGCAGGGAAGGGGTTAACATCAGGGGCGATCAAAGGGTTAACTGTGTTCCCTGGGAGTGCTTACTAACTGTGTGGGTGATGGCTTAACTGAAGAAAGGTAGAGATCCTTGTTCCTGCTTAGCAGAAACACAAGGTCACTGTCTTTCTTACTAACAGAATGGCCATCTGCCTGTCTTCGAATGACCGATGGCTTTCCAGGAGAAGCTGATTGGCTCCCGCTGTGCCCAATCACAGCGGGAGCGGGGCTCCAGCAGCGCGCCCCCGAGCCGAACCAAGGAATTATGTACAGGTATGTGATTTTGTGCTTAAGGGTCGCCCTGCCGCAGTATATGTATGTAGGGCGGTCCTTAAGCAGTTAAAATCTGCAGCTTTCAGTAAATCTAATCCCTGGAGAGCCTGCCTGTCCTTGTTCAGGCACTTCCTGTTATAGGGTGACAACTGTCTTCCAGTTGTGCTTCTGCGTTGTCAGCAGGGCACATGCGCCCCCTGCTGAAGACTATAAATGTGGCTGTACTAAAGTACACTGCACCAGGAAACCACTCCAGGGCAATGATGTGCAGCTGATGCAGGAGCAGGTACATATAGACTGGAAGAGGCTGAAAGAGGCTGCCATGGAGGCCCACATTTAGGCACTTCCTGTTATAGGGTGACAACCAGGGGCGTAACGATAGGGGTTGCAGGGGTTACAATTGCAACTGGGTCCCAAGGTCCAGGGGGCCCCTGTGCCTCCTTTGTACACCTGGATAGGAGGGATGGTGGGGGTGGCATTTAGAGGAACCAATCTCCTCCATTTTCCTCTATCCAGTTTAGTTGTCTTCTGCTGTTCCCAGGGTCCCTGTGCGCTTCCCTTGTCCCCCCCCCCCCCCACAGAGCTGCTGTCTCCCCCCCTCCTCTCTCCTGCCAGCTGCTGTAGAAATGTCATGATGGAGAGATGGGAACGGGTCGGTAAATTTGTCATTTACCGGCTCCTTCCTTTTCTGAATGGACAGAGTCAGTGATTGGTACCAATTGGTTCATTCATAACTGAAGCATAGTAAACTGTTTTTACTATACTTCCATTTCTGAATGAATGGGAGGCTCAGTGCACAGCTATTCCTGTCCATTCATTCTGTGCAGCTGAGGCTACGCAGATGGAAATTGAGGGCTGAGGTCTGTTTAGACCCCTGATATCTCATCAAAGCCCCCCAACAGAGCTCCTAAAAAAATTGTAAAAATAAAATTGTAAAAGAAATAAAATGAAATGGTAAAAAAAATTATAAAATTAAAATAAAAACGAAAAACTTCTGACACCAGTGAGGGAACTATCAGGATTGCAAAGGTTGCAATTGTGACCAGGCCCTGGCATTTCACCATCATGGGGAGGCTCGAAGATGGCAGAAAGGGGGCCGCTGCAGAACTTGTGAAAGGGCCCCGCTGCTGGACCGTAATAAAGGGACCCGCTATGGGAGTAAAGGGCCCCAGGATCAGCGAGAAGAGGGAAGGGCCCTGGCCAGGGGTCAGGGGGGCCCTTCATAATTTCCTGCACCGGGGCCCTGAAAGGTTCTAGTTACACCTCTGGTGACAACGCTCTGTTCCTGCGTCCCCATAGAGATCCTGTGTTGTCACCCTACCACACGATCTTCCAATGGAGACTACAAGCGATCATTTCAACACACAGACATTGGTCCATCATTGTCACTATCAGGAGACCCTCTGAGAATCTATGCAGCCATCACTGGAGGGCATGTAGATGTGGCGGCAAAGAGGCTACGGGAGATCGGCGGCACTGAGATGGAATAAAGGATGAACATAAGGCTACTTTCACACTGGAGCATTTTACAGACGCTATTTAGCTAAAAATAGCGTCTGTAAAGCGCCTCAAAAGTCCCCCCCAATCCACCCCAATGTGAAAGCCCTGAGTGCTTTCACACTGGGGCGGTGCGCTAGCAGGACGTTAGAAAAAGTCCTGCAAGCAGCATCTTTGGGGCGGTGAGGGGAGCGGTAATTTACCGCTCCTCTACCGCCCCTGCCATTGAAATGAATGGCAAGCGCTGCCGAAGCGGCTGCACACCGCCTCGGTAGCGCTGAGTGCCGGCACTTTTAACCCCGTTTTAACCCCTTGTGGGGGGTTAAAAGTGCCGCACACCCGCCTGCATAGCGGCACTGTAGCGCCGCTATAACAGTGCTAAATCCCCGCTGAGACTAGTGGGGATTTACCGCTACCGCCCGCCAGCCCCAGTGTGAAAGGGGCCTAAGTATTTTATAAAAACAAAATAGAAATTCTTTATTATAAACAGCAAATAAAATGTCATCCAGACCACATTAATATTACAGAATGTTTTATGTTCAGATGTGGCTGGTAGATTGTAGAATATAAACCCTCGCTGTCTGTATTTTCCCCCACAATTACTTCACTTTACCACTTCGTGTCTGCGGCAAGGATTTCATTTCTCACACACACGGTACAATTTGCATTTTTTGCTAGAGAATTACAACAATACAGTATATCATAAAAGTAAGTACACCCTCACATTTTTGTAAATATTTTATTCTATCTTTTGATGTGACAACACTGAAGAAATGACACTTTGCTACAATGTAAAGTAGTGAGTGTACAGCTTGTATAACAGTGTAAATTTGCTGTCCCCTCAAAATAACTCAACACACAGCCATTAATGTCTAAACCGCTGGCAACAAAAGTGAGTTTTTGTTTCCACTCTGACATTCAGGGTGTGTCCACCTTACATGTGTAGAGCAAATGCTGGTTACATACATGTGCGGAACCTACACGTATGTTTGGATTTGCAAGCATGCAGGGGGGATATGGAGGTGCTTTTACATTTTTTTTCTTTCACATTTTTATTGTTGCATTTTTTTGGGGGGTCTAAGCATTCTATGTGATAGCATGAGTGGGTGAGAGGTCCTCTTTATCCGGTTCAGCCCCAGCGCCGTAAATAGGCAGCGGCTACTTTGAGTGGCTGTACGGGGATATAGCCTTGCAGCTGCAGGCTATATGTCGGTGAGTTTCATCGGCGACGGATAAATGCCGCGACCCCGACTTGGCCTATTTCTCCTGGAGAGTGGGTGAGTACGATAGTGTATCTTACGAATCTGGGGGGTTTTTTTACGTTGTTATTTTTACACTTTCTTTTTTTTACATTTTCGTGGAGGTATAGGGGGGACGTACGAACGTTTAGGTTTGTATGCACATCCAAGGCGTGTACATACATTGGTCGTAAACGAGATGTGTACATTCCACCTGTGTGGGACTTACAGTCTCACCTTTGTTTTTGAGTGAAAACAACGG
>BLSH010010797.1:326962-347968 GCA_018402905.1 Glandirana rugosa | reverse complement strand
AATTTTTGAGAGAATTGCCCCCCAGCTTCCCTGAGCTTTCCCGAATGTTCAAGCGGACCATGTGCCTTTTTGGGAGCACATATTTGTGTGAGAAGTTATTCTCCACCTTGAACTTCAATAAGTCAAAGTACAGGTCTAGACTTAATGATGATCATCTTCAAGCCATACTGAGGGTCTCAACTGCTTCCTCTCTAAAGCCAAATGTGGTTCAGATTTGTGAGAAGAAGCGCTGTCAAGTCTCTGGCAGCAAGGAGTAGGCAAAAGATGCCATGTTCAGAAGAACTGTTCATAATCTTCACTCAATGTTCTATTAATGTTCAGGACACCTCATGTTCAGAAGAAATAATTAAAACTGTTAATAATGACATTTGAGGACTTTTTTTTGTGAAATCCCTTATGCGGCCCAGCCTCACCCAGACTTTGCCTCCTGCGGCCCCCAGGTAAATTGAGTTTGAGACCCCTGCTTTACATGCTGATCTACTTTGAGGGGGTGCCTTACCGCTAAAATCCCAGGGGTAAACCTGCTCTAAGACCCCATCACCCCAACCCAATCGACCCCATTATTGGGTTTTAATACTTAATAAGTGGCTAGACCCCAATTTTTGTTCTTCTGAGCATGGATGGGGATGACTGAGCATGAATGGGGATGACTGAGCATGGCAGGGTGGGTGAGCATCGATGGCTGGGTAGGTATGGCTTGGTGGGTGGACATGGATGGCTGGCTGGGTGAGCATGGATGGCTGGGTGAGTGAGCATGGATGGCCGGCTGGGTGAGGAAGGCTGGCTGGGTGGGTGGACATGGATGGCTGGCTGGGTGAGCATGGATGGCTGGGTGAGTGAGCATGGATGGCCGGCTGGGTGAGGAAGGCTGGCTGGGTGGGTGAGGATGGCTGTCTGGCTGGATGAGCATGGATGGATGGATGGGGGTTGAAGCCTGGCACATAGCAGCGCTGTGGGCACTTCAGATCCTCTGCCCATTGATCTCTCTCATCTCCTCACACACTGCACCGATCGGTGCGGAGAGGGGAGAGAAAAGCCAAAACTTCCGCCGGCTTGTTTACATCTGATCCCTCCGTCATTTGACGGAGCGATCACATGGTAAAAGGCCGTGGTAAAAGGCCACTCACAGCGGCCATTTACCGCGATGCGGACGCGGGATGGGCGATCATTGGAGGACATCATTCACTGTTGTAACACAGATCCTCCTCCCAGCCAATCAGGTAACAGATTTGGCACCCGTCACCCAATTGGCTGACAGGACAGGCAATCCTAATGGACGCCTAGGAGGAGTAGGGGAGGAGCCGCATGCTGGAAGCCGCCGTGGAGGACACAGAGCCGCTGCACGCTACCCGCCTAGATGGGGTAAGTGAAGGGGGAGAGGTGCCGCTTGGGGGGAAAAAAACACCAGCCACCACTGCCTTGTATGATATTCAATGTTTGGTGACTTGTTATAGTGATAATATAAAGATATCAATCACTGTGTATGTGGATTTTACAGATACTGAATGCGGCCTTTCTATGGTAGAAGATCATAAAAGGTCTCTGCAGGAGAAACTAAAGAAATATCTGATCGGCACAGAGAAGGTTGGACCTCTGACCATTTACAGAATGAAAATGGAGGATTTGAAACAGCAGAAGATATGGGAATTTGGATCAACAAAGGCCGATAAGGAGAACAAAGTGATCATGATGGTCGGTGAAACCGGATCTGGCAAAACAACCCTGATTATTGCTATGATCAACTACATCTTTGGTGTGGAGTGGAAGGATGATCACCGGATCCAGCTAATTGAGGAGAGTAGTAAGAAGAGTCAAGCTCACAGCCAAACATCGAGTGTCACCATCTACCAGATCAACCACGAAGATGTCTTCCGAATCCCGTACTTTATAACCATCATTGACACTCCGGGGTTTGGAGACACCAGAGGGATAAACTATGATGAGAAAATCATGCGGAAGATAAGAGAATTTTTTACTAAATGCAAATTCTCAGAAATTGATGCGATTTGTTTTGTGGTTCAGTCATCTTTGGCTCGGTTAACTCCAACACAGGAGTACATCTATGACAAAGTTTTGTCTATTTTTGGGAATAACATGAAGGATAATATAGTCTTCTTCACTACCTTCGCCGATGTCCAGGAACCCAACGTTCTCTCTGCAATTATAGAGGCTGATATTCCATGTGCGAAATCTAAAGATGGAAAACCTGTGTACTTCAAGGTCAATAACAGCGTGGTGTTTGCAAATAACCGCCCTGATGAAGTTGGCAAACGGGTCTACAAGGCTCAAGAAATGCAGTGGGAAATGGGAATGGAAAACTTTGAGGAATTCTTTTTACAATATTTGCCTGGATTAGCCAGTAAAGATTTAACTTTAACAAAGAAAGTTTTGGCAGAAAGAAATGTTTTGGATGGACTTGCCCAAAAAATTCAGGTGGTGACCGGGAAACAGCATGAATTGGAGCAAACCAAGAGAGCTCTGGATGAACACAAGGAGGAGGTTAAAAAGAATGGGAATTTTGAGTTTGCAGTGACAGAAACTGTAAAAAGAAGGGTAAACTCATCTAAATACTCAACCAACTGCCAGGAGTGCAGCTCTACATGTCACCAAGACTGCAACAAGTATTTGCACAGCCGAGTTCATCTTTGTGAAGTTTTTTATTGCTATAGAACTTGTCGTGTGTGTGGGCACGGCGCCAGCACACACTTTTTAGAAAAGTGTTACTGGGAAACTTTTATTGAAACCAAGAAGAAAACTTATTCTAATATTAAAGAACAATATGAAAAAGTGGAGAAGAAGCTGATGACTCTAGAAGATGTTCTTTTAAAATTGAAGGAAGACATTAAGAAGGCAGAGGATGAAGTACTGAAACGTACTCGGGAGATTGGCAAGATCCTCAAATGTTTTCAGGAGATCGCCTTAAAACCAAACCTGATGTCTGCAGTAGATTACATGAAGCTGCTCATCGAAAAAGAGAAGCGGGAAGGAAAGATTGGATTCATTGAGAGAATTAAACTGCTGGAAGAAGCCATTAAAAAACTTGCTATTATCAGTAAAGTTAATTCTTGCATCTCCCACAACTAAATAACACGCCACTATTTGTTTTGCTTGCGTCTATCTAGCAAGGTTACTTTATAGTATAAGCAAGGAATCTCAGACCTCTGCAGTGTATAAATGTGCTTTTACTATACAATAAATGCTGTACATACAAAACTATTGCAATATTAGGAATACAGTACAAGGCTGACAGATATCTATAGCAAATTAACAGCCTAGCAAATAAGCAGAACCTATGGTCTGCAACAGTAGAAATACACTTAAACGTTACTTAACTCCGGTTGCTATGTGTTTGTGATCTCTGTTGACAACAATTCTTCTGGAGATCAGGCACCTTCTTCTTCTTCAATGGCTGGTTACAGATGATAGTCTTTTGGTGTTATTGCATGATGAGTGGCCTGTCCAGCTTATGCCTGGCGACCTTTATATAGCTCAGTTTGTTTACCATAACAACCGACTAACAGAAAAAATATCACTGTAGTTCTCTATGAAAGATGCACTCTCAAATTCTACCTCAAGATGGCACTCTGCCATCATACATGCAATAGTTAAAGAGGAAGTAAACCCAAATGGGGTTTACTTCCTCTGTATTATCCTGCAAAGTAGATGCATAATGGGCTACTATGCATCGCATAGTAGACCATTATGTGCCACTTACCTGCAAACGAAGCCTCTGATGTCCCCTGTGCTGGCCACGTCCATCTTCTGCCCCTCTTCATTTAGGGGTGGCGATCTCCGGCTCTTTGACTGGCCGGAGTCGCGTGACGTGCATGCGCACGGGAGCCGCCAGTCACGGCACGATCACAGTGAAGAAACGGCACGGAGGCCGAAATGACGTTGGCACATCTAAAACACTGTATATCTCCTAAACCGTGCAGGTTTGGGAGATATGCAGGGCACCTACAGGTAAGCCTTATTATAGGCCTTATTATAGGCTTACCTGTAGGTGAAAGTGGTTGTCAACCACTTTAATATATTTACTGTTTACTGTAGCTATAGAGACAATAGACTCAAACTGGCACAATGTTGAATACAACAATGGTATCTACGTTCCCATTGTATCCAACAGCATTTGTTTGAGAAGTATCCATTCAAGCCAAAACCTGACAGTAATCTGATTGCTATTCTATGAGCCTTCTAGGAAAAATCATTTTTATATCAAATGTAACACATTCCCCCCTTGATTTGTTTTCTCTCAGACTACACACAGAAAAACTCTTCATTACTAACAACTCATTCTACACATTCATTTTTCTTGAATGCAACCCCTCCCATATTTCTGTCACTGAGAAGGTGTTTTAGTCTTTGGCTAAAAGTCCATTAGAAAGTCCATTCTAAAGTTCTTTAGAAACAAGTCTTGCAATACATCAAAGGCCTTGCTCTCCACAGCTCTTGCAGTCTTCCATCATTCTGTCCATCATGAAACCACTTTTCTCCGGATCAAATCCGAGACAGCCTGTGGAGTGGAAAACGAAGCGGATTATCTGTTCCTTCTAATAATACATAAACAGTAGACCCCGTCCTTCAGCTACAATCTCTCCTCTAACTAGCTTCTTGCCTAGATGTCATGCCTGCAGAAGGCCATTCATAGCACGCATGCCCAGTAAACGCGTCGCATCACGGTGACGGCATCCCCGCCCGCCGCTGAGGATTGCTTTCTAAGCCTCGTTTTGGCCTCCACAGTCAGCACGGCCGTGCTTTACATTCCAGGAAGCCTAAGCCTCTATACCACCACCGGCTGGGGATGGACAGTTTCACTGCTGAAAACCACCTGTATGGATTGATGTGCCTGTTTTTCCTTTTGGAGTTGTGAATTGCCACTTGTCATTACCTTTAATAAAATCATTTTACAGTCTACACTTAGAGGCGCCTCCTTCCTTGTTGTCTTACACAGCTCCTTGAACCTGGCTCCAGTTCAGCTATGAGGCTGCCCTTTGTGACATGATTGCTATGGACTCTGCTATACCCAGCACGGTCTGATTGAATTTGAACTTTATTTCCCACATTGTTATGGTTATTAATGCATTATTTGTTCATCAATCAGTTTATACACGTTTTAGATAGCCCCTTGATTGTTATTTCTTGTCAGGTTTATATGGGGTAACTAGATGGGGGGGTCTATTCCTTGTGCAAAGTTGCCTAGATCTCTGACCAACACTTTGCCACCTGCCTGTATCTATCAAAAAGTGTTATTGCGCTAATAGTGTCTAGTGCAGCAGCAACAAACTATGTGATAATAACACAGCATAAAACCAAGGAATATGTACAGTTGCGCTAAAATTAATAGGAAAATAAAATAATAATGTAATAGAAAGGTAATCAATTAATCCCAAATACATATGTGCATAACTCAAATTTACATAATCAAAAGTGCATAAGTGCATAAGTCAAATATCTCAATATCAAAAAGATGTGAAGTATTTGTGAAAAAGTCCAAAAGATCTGAACACAAAGTGATTCCAGGAAGATGAGGATTAAACTGAAGAAATCCACCATATGAATTCAGATGAAGGAGCCGGACCACCACCAAGGACATGCACACCTTAGGTGTTTAACCACTTCAGCCCCGGAAGGATTTCCATCTTTAGGACCGGAGCCCTTTTTGGGATTCGGCGCTGCGTCGCTTTAACTGACAATTGCGCGGTCGTGCGACGTTGCACCCACACAAAATTTGCGTCCTTTTTTTCCCACAAATAGAGCTTAATTTTGGTGGTATTTGATCACCTCTGCGTCATTTCTGATCACCGCTATAAACAAAAGAAGAGCGACCATTTTGCAAAAAAACCCAAATTTCTTACTTTTTGCTAAAATTCAAATCCAAAAAAAAAAAATAAAAAAATGTTTTCACCGTTTTTGGCCGATTTATATTCTTCCTCATATTTGTGATAAAAAAAAATCGCAATCTGCGTTTATTGATTGGTTTGCGCAAAAGTGGCCGCGTTTACGGATGGTGAGAATTCATTTCTGGAGTTTTTATTTTTGTTTTATTTTTTACTAGCAATGGCGGCAATTTTTAGCGGTACTGCGATATTGCAGCGGACATGTCGGACATTTTTGACACTTTTTTGGGACCAATGACATTTATACAGCGATCAGAAATTTAAATGTCCACTGATTACTGTATAAATGTCATTGGCAGTGAAGGGGTTAACCTGGGGGGGAGAGCTAGGGGTTAACTATGTTCCCTGGGTGTGTTCTTACTGTGGGGGGGTTGGGCTAACATGGGCATGAGAGATCTAACTGATCCCAGAGAAAGGGATCAGTAGATCTCCTATGCCCCTACTAACAGAGCGGGGAACCGCCGTGTTTACATCGGCGGTTCCCCATTCTTTGCCTGTGGCCGCTCATCGTGGCTCGCCGGCGGACATCGAGTCCGCCTGAGCCACGGCACACTCCTTAGGAGGGCGCCGGGTGTGCGCGTGCCCCCCTAGCGACTGTTCGCAGATCGCCGTGTTTTTACGGCGATTCGCGCTCAGCACCCCGACTGCCGCTGTGAAAACACGGCAGGCGATCGGGAAGTGGTTAAGGGAGATACCCTTACCAGAATCAATGGACTCACTATCACTAGTGGGTCAATTGGGCCAGGAGATGTCACCCTCTGCAAGGTATAATGCAGCAAACTTCTCCCTCTTAGACCTTCCGGTATGTCCCACAGTCAGAAGCTTTGTTCCTCAGCCACCCATATCAGCAATGTATGGCGATTTAAAACAGAGAAAACTCCACAGTGTGAATCCGTTTACATCAATTTATTAGAATAAAAGAAAGGTACTCACATTTCATCAACAAAAAACATGCGTAAAAGCCGACATCAATAAGAACAGAACATCCCCGTATCCCGGAGTCTGTGGGCGTGGTGACGTCAGCACGTAGCTCCGCCCGACATGTTTCGTCATACGTGACGTCTTCCAGGGCCTGCCTGTATCCACTTCTGATCCTCCCAAAGAACATCAATAGGGAAGAGAGGAAATATACTTATATTTCCCAGATCATTGCTGTTTATTTTGGAAGGTTTGATGTTATACAGCCTCACTTTTAACTCTTGCTGAGAAGTATCTACTAACCAATCAGAGTCCCAGCCACTATCCTAAAGCTCATCTGCCAATGCAAATATAACTTCAAACCTTCCTGCCAGATTCCCCCTCATTCCTAGATAGGCTTCAGCTTCAGATACATCACTCTTGGTTTCTATGCCATGGGAAGCAGTAACATGGTACCTGTTAAGCCCTGTTCTTTCAGGAACCTTATGTAAATACTGAACTCTGCAACTCAGCCCCTACCAACCTCTCATATGGTGTGCTTTGGGCTATTGGCCTAGAATTTAACAACATGACTGCCTGTGTGAGGACCCGATCCCAACCCCTTAGTGTATGTATGGGTGTAAGCTTGCATATCTGGTCCTTCAATAGCCCGTTGTATCTTTCAATCAAACCAGCAAATCAGCTGCCTGTGGATGGTATGGGATGTGGCACAAGCAGTACACTCCAGAATCTTTGGCCCATTGCTGCACTGTTGATCCAGTGAAGTGCGAGCCGTTATCACTTTGGATTTGCTTGGGGCAACCATAAGCAACTACAGGTTTCTGGAGCAGTTGAAGTGTTTGCAAGGATGAACAAGCAAAAGTCCTGAATAGGTGACCACTGCAGTGCAACAATATCTCAGTCCATTGTCTCCCCGGGGCAGGGGACCGATGAAGTCAATCTGCCAAATCTCTGCAGGCCTCTCTCCCCTTCTTAATCGACCCAGTGGAGTACTTTTGCAATGGCCATTCTCGCACTTCTCCACACACTGTACAGTTCCCTATTACAGTCTTTATCATGTCCATGGATACAGGCAATCCTCTCTGCTGTGCCCATTCATATGTTGCTTTCTGCCCCAAATGTCCAGATTGCTTGTGGGCCCAGTTGGCCAAGTTCATCAAGACAGGATCAATTGGCACAACTGCTTTCACTTTGGCAATTTCAGGGCTCGAGTCCTGCAGGAATGCATGGGAACGTCGTCCCTGTACTTTTTCTACAGCAGGAATGTCGTTCCCATTGCAGCCACGTCCTGCAGGACTGCATACCTCAGTGCACTCCCCCTCTTCCACGAGCAGGATAGGCGAGACAGCTCGGTCCGCTCCGCCTCCTCCTCCATGTGGCCCGCCACCTCGTGCTCTGGGATGGTGGGTTGCCAAGCCCAGATTGCGGGTTCCGACCCGCCATCCCAGAGTATCAGCATGAATGAGGGAACCGGCGCTAGAGGAAGCAGAGCCGGTGCTTCCTGTATAGAGCCGGCTTCTGTCACAGGCGGAGTGATAGAAAGGAAAAACGGCGGCACTCTGCCCAGTGCTGGTTGATGAATTTATTAACATGAAGCCATACACTCAAAGTAGACGCGTTTCACTCAAACACGAGCTTATTCATTACAAAGATATTACAGAAAGTGCATCGCTTAAAAAGAGAGTATGTGTGCCACTCCCCCATCATTAAACACCTAAAACAATGAATTGAAAGTAATTGAAAAAATGTCTGAGAGGGGGGAGTAGACCAGTCTCCTTCAAAACGAAGCACAAGACACAAACATCACTGACAGTTCAATTTAAAATCATTAGCAAGTGAAAAAAAATGTACATACACATATAAAGAAAAAGGAAAAAATGAATGAAAAAAAATTAATTATATAAATAAAAAAGCAAAAACATAAAATATACAAAACACCAACAGTGATTGCATATGTGTAGAAACAATGTATAAATAAATACAAAAAGGTTTTTCTCCATATGCTTCAATAAACACAAAGCAATCTCAAAAAATGTATAATCACAGATACATATAAAAAATGACAAATGAGCACTGCAAAGATGTAGAGAAAAAACAGGGGATGAAGGATGGCCTCAAATAGATCAAAAATCAGTATAATAGACCCAATCAAAACCCTATGTGACAATCAAAAAACCCGAGATGTAAGATCAATCGGGAATCTGTGCATGTATGCCGACAACAGGTGAGCGACAAAAGAGCATAAGATGGTCTTGAAAAAATAGGAGGAACATTGGTAATAAGATCAACAGATAATCCCACTTTTCCCCTTCTCTATATCTCTCCTTCCATATGTGACCAAATATGATACAAGATAACATTCGGCCACAAAAGCCCATTTTATTGATGTATGTGAGATGTTTTGAAGATATTTAGTATGTAAACTGAATTTCATTATAAAAAGAAAAAATGAAAATAAAAATGAAAATGCTGGGCTAATCACTTGAAAAAATCGTACATTGAAGACAAGAATCAAAACAGACTAACAGATGCAAATCATCTAAAATACCTAATTGGATAGACGATGAGCAAAAGAAGAATAGGGAGTAAACGTACATTACATAAAGATAGATCTATTCATAAAAATGGGTGAGGACCCACTCATAATTAAGGCCCAAAGGGATGCGAGTTCCAAAATAAAAAATCCAATATACTTCTCGTTTACATAGAAGTCTAAAGAAATCACCACCCCTTTTGGGCACCTTCATTTTCTCTATGATCTGAACCCCCACTCCTGAAGTACTACCTCCATGAACGTCCCTAAAGTGTCGGCCAACGTTGGTGATTCTATGTTTCTCTTTTTCAATATTGGATAGATGTTCATAAAATCTATCCCGTAACCTTCTGCTTGTGCGCCCTATACATTGTATATGGCAAATTTTGCAGGTGATGACCTACACAACATATTTAGTGTTACAGCTGTAAAAGGAATGGATCCTATGTTCCCTATTTGTGGAATGTGAGTGCACAACCTCTCCTTTAATGATATGGCTACAACAGGGACAATCGGTCGCACCACAGCGATAGTTGCCCCTGAAGTGCAGCCAAGTAGGGGGTCGGTCCGTTTTGGTCTGTTGGAAAAGACTAGGTGATAATTGACCTCCCAAAGAAGGTGCCCGTCTGGACACAATGTTAATTCCATCACTAAGGAGACTGGCACAAATGTAATTTCCAAAAAGAACAGGTAAATATTTAAGGACAATATTTTTGACCTTATTGAACTCAAGACTGAAGGTAGTACTAAGAGTGAGTTTATTGCTAGGAAAAACATCTCTCCCGCTTTAACAAAGTAGATCTATCCTTGGATGAAGCAATAAGGACAGCTCTGTCTAGCATCCATCTAGGGTAACCCCTCTCAAGGAAGCGTTCATAAAGTGCTTTTGTTTGAATACAGGCGGTCCCCTAGTTACAAACATCCAACTTACAAACGACTCCTACTTACAAACGGATGGAGACAACAGGAAGTGAGAGGAAATCTCCCCCTAGGAAGGGAAATTCACTCCTGTAAGAGTTATTATGGGAAAAAGGGGTCTCCACTGAAGCTTTATCACCAACGTTTGTTTCCACAACAACCCCAAATTTTCAAAATCCAATTATCATTGGGACAGGAAGTGAGGTGAAATCTTCTGAACAGAAACATAGACAGCAAAACAAACATTGCAGGGGTGTTAACCCTTCCCTATGCTATCCAAAAAGCTTAAAAATAGTTTTTTTGCCTGAAGCTACACTTAAAAAATGTAGCTGTTCCGACTTACAAACAAATTCGACTTAAGAACAAACCTACAGTCCCTATCTTGTTTGTAACCCGAGGACCGCCTGTATCAAAAGCTTCATCAGAACTACAGATGCGACGCAATCTGAGAAACTGTCCCACAGGAATTCCCTTGATGGTGTGTCGGGGATGTCCCGACGCTGCCATCAAAAGGGTATTGCCGGACAGAGGCTTCCTGTATGGATCAGTATTGATAGTTGGACCCGTCGCACTTAAATGTACATCCAGAAAATCCATTTCATTTTTGTCCATTTGACCAGTGAAGCGCAAATTAAATTGGTTATCATTTAAATGTTGAAAAAAGGATTCCAAAGATCCAATCTAGTCATCAACAAAAATCAAATCATCTATGTACCGAAAAAATACATGTATATGACTTCTAAAGGGATTGCCAGAACTGTATAATGCATCATGTTCCCACCAACCCATATATAGGTTGGCCAGCGATGGGGAAAACTTAGCGCCCATCGCTGCCCCACACAGTTGTAAAAAAAATGAATTATTGAACATGAAATAGTTGTGGGTGAGAAGATACTGAATGACGTTGAGGATGAAAATATGGACCTCACTGCACTGATCAGACCGTCTCTGTAGGTAAAAATCTACCACCTGTAATGCTAGGTGATGGGGAATAGAAGAATAAAGTCTGCATACATCGCATGTCAACCATGTGTATGTTGATGTCCATTTAACTTTATCCATTATATTCAGTAAATGATTAGTATCCTTGAGGAAACTAGGAAGTCTATGGACAAAGGGCTGCAAAATCCCATCCAACCATTGACCCAGTTTTTCATTAAGGGAACCAATGCCTGCAATAGTAGGTCTACCCTGTAGTGGGGTTAACCCTTTGTGAGTTTTGGGTAAATGATGGAATATTGCAATTGTGGGATATTGTGGAATTAATGTATCCGCCATTTTCCTATCAAAAACTCCCAGAGCCACCCCCTCTTCAGTCAACATAGAAAGTTCAGTTTTAAATTTCTTAGTGGGGGTCACCTGGGAGTCTCCGATAAGTATTGGCATCTGCTAACTGTCTCTCAGCCTCTCTCCTATATACGTCAGATTCCATCACCACCACCAAACCCCCTTTATCAGAATTTTTTATAGTGATAGTTTCATCTTGTTCCAACTTCCTAATAGCTAGTCTCTCCTTGGGAGTCAAATTATCACGGCCATCCCTGCCGTCCATTCGGACACCAGAGGCAAGATCGATCAAATCTTTTTCGATCAGTCTCTGATACCAAATGTACTGTGACAGGAGAAATACAGGAAGCATCGGCTCTGCTCTCTACTGCAGCCACATGCTTCCTCCTCTCATACTGATGCTCGGGGATGGTGGGCCAGGAACCCGCAATCTGGGACAGCAGTACCATCCACCAGTACCCCCAACAGTACCATCCAGCTGTACCAGTATCCCAAGCAGTACCATCCGGTAGTACCCCCAGCAGTACCATCCGGCAGTACATCCAGCAGTACCAGCCAGCAGTTCCATCCGGCAGTATCCCCAGCAGTACCAGTCAGCAGTACCCCAAACAGTACAATCCGACAGTACCCCCAGCAGTACCATCCGGCAGTACCATCCAAAAGAACCATCCAGCAGTGCCCCCAGCAGTACCATCCAGCAGTACCAGCCAGAAGTACCCCCAGCAGTACCATCTGACAGTACCACCAGCGGTACCATCCAGCAGTACCCCCAGCAGTACCAGCCATTAATACCATACATCAATACCCCCAGCCAGCAGCACCATCCAGCAGTATCAGCCAGCAGTATCCCCAACAGCACCAGACAACAGTACCAGCCAGCAGTACCCAAAGCAGTGCCATCCGGCAGTACCATCCAACAATAACCATCCAGCAGTACCACCCAGCAGCACCATACAGCAGTACCCCTAGCAGTACCATCCAGCAACACCATCCAGCAATACCATCCGGCAGTACCCCCAGCAATACCAGCCAGCAGTACAATCCAGCAGTACCCTCAGCAGTACAATCCAGCAGTACCCCCCAGCAGTACCATCCAGCAGTACCCCCAGCAGTAACCATCCAGCAGTACCATTCAGCAGTAACCATCCAGTAGTATCATCCAGCAGTACCCTCAGCAGTACCATCTAGCAGTACCCCCAGCAGTACCATCCAGCAGCAACATCCAGCAGCACCATCCAGCAGTACCCCCAGCAGTACCCCCAGCAGTACCCCCAACAGTACCATCCAGCAGTACCCCCAGCAGTACCATCTGTCAGTACCATCCAGCAGTATCATCCAGCAGTACCCCCAGCAGTACCACCCAGCAGTACTTATTGATAAACAGAGTTATATCAATAACATGTCCAAGTGACAGAGCCGCGAGGCTCTCTGATGTCACATCCGGTCCGGACACCCGAGGGACAGTGCATGCACGGCCCTACCAACACGGCCACAGCACTCCGTCCGTAGCCTATGGGGGGCGGGCACCGCCGTCCAGTCCCAGGTGGAAATTCACCTAGGGGATGACGCGAGGTAAACACTACATCTTCCGTCGATCAAATTCAACATCTCTAGGGTTGCAATAATCCACCTCCCCATCTGCCATATCCTCGCTATCATGTTTTTCCTATGCTTAGTAATGAGAGGTCTGGCCCACCTTTTCTTTCCCACTAGCAGATCATCATCTTACCTATCAAACTCTATCTCCTCATCCTCAATCCCAGTTTATAGATGTGACAATGGCACGTACCCTGGCTTTACTAACAGGTTTACTGCCCTTCCTTTTCCTTAAAATATTATTTGATTTGGTCATGAGGGCTGCACACCGCTCTTGCAAATCATCAGCCCAACTAGCAGTTGTATGAACACACTCTTTTTACTACCTTCATTTCTGCCTTCTCCATTCTCTGTGATTCAGTATAGAGAGCATGAAGAAAGTACCAACCCACTATAGACACTGTCCTCTTCTCTTTTTTACCTAAATCCAACCCCTTAAGGCTAAAATCTACAAAATAATCTGAGACTTTATCACCCCAAATTTTATTCAAGGGAGAAGCATACTTTACAAATTCTTTTACAAGAGGCTCCCACTCATTGTCTCTGGCCCAGATAGGTAAGCTGCACACATCCTTATGAACACCAGAAACCTCTGCAGCCTTGCTTTCCTAAACAGCTTACGCAGAATTATTACTTAGCACAAGCTACACAACACACCACAGAAAAACAAAGGTCTTCTTCAGTTGATTTATAGCACAGATCCCGGACGAGCCCCCAATTGTATTGCTTGCGTCTATCTAGCAAGGTTACTTTTCGGTATAAGCAAAGAAACTCACACCTCTGCAGTGTGTAAATGTGCTTTTACTATACAAAAAATGCTGTACATACAAACCTATTACTATATTAGGAATACAGTACAAGACTGACATATATCTATAGCAAATTAACAACCTAGCAAATAAGCAGAACCTATGGTCTGTACCAGTAGAAATACACTTAAAGGTTACTTAACTCAAGTTACTGTGTGTTTGTGATCTCCGTTGACAACAATTCTTCTGGAGATCAGGCACCTTCTTCTTCTTTAATGGCTGGTTACAGATGAGTCTTTTGGTGTTATTGCATGATGAGTGGCCTGTCCAGCTTATGCCTGGCGATCTTTATATAGCTCAGTTTGTATACCATAACAACCGACAAACAGAAAAAATATCTCTGTAGTTCTCTTTGAGAGATGCACTCTCAAATTCTACCTCAAGATGGCCCTCTGCCATCATACATGCAATAGTTAATACATTTACTGTTTACTGTAGCTACAGAGACAATAGACTCAAACTGTCACAATGTTGAATACAACAATGGTATTTACGTTCCCATTGTATCCAACAGCATTTGTTTGAGAAGTATCCATTCAAGCCAAAACCTGACAGTAATCTGATTGCTCTTCAATGAGTCTTATAGGAAAAATCATTTTTATATCAAACGCAACACACCATTGTAAATCCGGATGGTTCGAATTATTGCTTTGTTTGATTAAGCAGTTCTCCAGTTCCTCCCATCTCACCCATTTTTATATATGATAGAGAATACTCGTGTGTGCCTCAGGATCCTTGCTGTTTTCCGTTCTCAACCATCCATACCATAGAGCATGTGATAGTGAATTAATGAATACCTAGGCAGGTCCATTTGGAAATTCAGTACTTATAGTACTTCAAGCATGTATCTGCTATCGCCGTGCTGGAGCCAATGAAATTATATCCAATGTTCTTCAAGCACTAAAAAACGGTTTTATCCGAGATTGAAAGGAAAGCATTGTTGTGTCTGAAAGATAACTTATCATCATTTCGATAATCCAAGCATTCAGCATTCAGTCCATCATGAATGCTGCTGCCAGACTCATCTACCTTATCAACTGTACAACATCTGTATCGCCTCTCCACCAATCCCTCCACTGACCTCCATTCAGTATTTTCCACCCCTTTCCACCAATCCCTCCACTGACCTCCATTCAGTATTTTCCACCCCTTTCCACCAATCCCTCCACTGGCCTCCATTCAGTATTTTCCACCCCTTTCCACCAATCTCTCCACTGGCCTCCACTCACCCAACAAATTAAATTCAAAATACGAACAACAGCTTACAAAGCCATCCACAACTCGGCCCCAGCTACATCACTAACCTTGTCTCAAAATACCAATGAAATTGTTCTCTTCGTTCCTCCCAAGACCTTGTGCTCCCTCGTCATCTACTACCATGCTCGCCTCCAGAACTTCTCCCGAGCCTCTCCCATCCTATGGAACTCCCTACCCCAATCTGTCCGACTATCTCCTACTCTGTCCACTTTTAGACGATCCCTGAAAACCCTACCCTGCCCCCACCTAACAACTGTACTTTTATTTTCTCCATCACCCCCACACTTATTACCTTTTATATCACTTGACCTGCCCTTCTAGATTGTAAGCTCTAAGGAGGGGGGCCCTTTGATTTCTCCTGTATTGATTTGCATTGTAATTGTACTGTCTACGCTAATGTTGTAAAGCACTGTGCAAACTGTTGGTGCATTATAAATCCTATATTATAAAAATAATAATGGAGAAGTCATAGATAATTTAATTAAACTGTTCTGGAAATATACAATGTATACACTTTGCTCTGTGTTTGCATTTAGTTAAATGGAGATTTTTACACATCAGTAATGATTCATTAGGAATAGCAATGAATGGAACACATGGCCCCCTATGGAGGAAGATACACAAGTACCATGCAGATTCGATCAATGTCACATGATCATAAATTGCTCCAATCACATATCACCAACCACTGCAATATTCTGCTGCATGCTATCTGTATAACTTATTCCACATTCCATTTGTTTAGCAATCAGTTGCTTCTTTTAGTGATTTTAGCAGCACAGTTGAGGTGTTTTTCATCGGCCAGGCCATGACCTTCCTCCTGCTGGGCGACGGTCTGACAGTGCTCACAGTGTAAAGGGCTGATGGGGATCACTTTCCCTCTGCAGTGCCGCAGGGTGACAGTGACAGCGGGCGCATTCCCTGCTGAGTGCTGCTACTGTACTGCGCTCACCCCCAATAGATGGGCACAGAATCTGTAGATAAGGAGTACAGGAACACATACAAGCTGCAGGTATGGAGTTGGGGAGAATCACTGGGTACTGCAAGCTCTGCGCCATAACTGTAAGGGGGCACACTGACCACCAGGCTATAGGGGCACACTGACCACCAGTGTAAGGAAGCACACTGACCAACAGGGTAAAGGGAACACTGACCAACATAGTCTGGGGGCATGCTGACAGCCAGGGTATGGAGGCACACTGACCACCAGGGTATGGGGGGCACGCTGACAGCCAGGGTAAGGGGGCAAGCTGACAGTTAGGATACAGGGGCACTCTGACAGCCAGGGTATGGAAGCACACCGACCACCAGGGTATGGGGACACACTGACCACCAGGGTATGGGGACAGTGACCACCAGGGTATGGGGACACACTGACCACCAGGGTATGGGGACAGTGACCACCAGGGTATGGGGACACACTGACCACCAGGGTATGGGGGCACACTGACCACCAGGGAATGGGGACACACTAGCCACCAGGGTATGGGGTCACACTGACCACCAGTGTAGGGGGCACACTGATCCCCAGTGTAGGGGCACACTGACCACCAGTGTAGGGGGCACAGTGACCACCAGGCTAAGGGTCACACTGACCACCAGGGTATGGGGTAGACATGTGCAATTAGTTTTGTTCCGAATTCGTATTTTAACAACTTTCTACAAATTTGTTAATTCAGGTATTTCCGAATTAATTAATACATTTGAAAAATCGGACATTTCAGAAATTCGGAATACGAAATTAATTGAAAATTCGGAAATTCGAAAACCCGAAAATAAGAATGAACATCCGAAAATTCAAAAGAATGAAAATCTGAAAATGTGAAAAACCTAAAAATGTGAAAATCTGAAATAATAACTAATAATAACTTAACTGTTACTATGAAATTATAGGCGTTGGAATTTGCTTTCAAATTTGGCTGTTAGTGAACGTAACGAATACGAATTTATACCACGTTGCCATATCTAAACAAATGGAACGTAACAAATTAATAATAATAAATAACAATAATGATGATAAAAACTTTTTATTATTATTATTTATTATTCATTTGTTCCATTCGATTTGTTTAGATGCAGCACTCGTTATTTCGGATAATTCGTAACTTCAGATAAATTCGTATTCATTACCTTCACTAAGCCAAATTTGAAAGGAAATTCCAATACCTAAAATGTAATAGTTATTATTGGTTAGTTATTATTTCGAATATTCTGATTTTCTTTGTTTTGAATTTTCAGATTTTCCTTGTTATTTTCAGATTTTCGAATTTTCAAATTTCCATATTTTCGAATTCCGAAAATTCGGAATTCAAAAATTCGGGATTCGTAAATTTGAAAATTAGGAATTCATAAATTTGAAATTTCAAAAATTCGGAATTTGAAAAATTGAAAATCAGAACTTCTGATTTTGGAATTTCCAAATTCCGAATTTTCGATTTACGAAAAAAACGAATAAAACGAAAACTAACAAATTTTTCAGCAGTGCATATGTCTATCATCCAGACAAGACAGCTCTGCTGGGTAGACCTCTCTGATTGGCGCTCACGGAGCCGTCGATCAATCTGAATTGCTAGGGCGATTGATCCACCCAAGGTGTTGGGTATTCTCACTTGGGCAAGTCCATCTTTAACATTTTCAGTAAGAGCCATGCGGGACTGGTGGTGTCGCAGAGCTGCATCATTCCACTGAGTGTCTGCGCTCCAGCGTCTGAAGTCCATGACATAGTCCTCAGCCGCTCTACGGCCCTGCTGGGGGGCATGGAGGGTAGCCTCTGCCGTGGCAGTTCGCTGTGGGGCGTCATAAAGCTGGGCCATGGAGTCAAAGAAGGATGACATAACATGCGGTTTCTAAATTGTTCTCTTGCACAGCTTTAGACCTGGGCCCCCCGTCTGACCACCAACATTCCCCAGGGTCCGCCCACTGGCCATCCCACCACATCTGCCCACTGGCCAGGGGTGCACACATGCTGCAGCCGCAGTAGGAATTATACCTCCTGTCACACTTACCAGGTGTAGCCAAGCATGACCCATTCAAGTGAAGTGAAGGGTGCAATGCATGCTAGTGTGGGATCCAAGGGGTTAAAAAACAGTGCACAGGCAGCACAGCCTCACCCAATGCTTGCAATAAGACCTTGCGCTGCACCATAGGTTCTGGAGGTCCCAAACTTGTACAAGTTGTGGTCCAGGGGGCCCTCTACATGTGACCCAAGTTTGTTATTTTTATCGCCTATGGTTCAGGAGAACGGTGTCCCCAAACCGGGTGCCCCCCTCCCATAGACTCCAATGTTAAGTCCGAAATTCACCCGACAATTGCTGGTCAACGACCGGTCACTTTGAGGACCCAGTACAGCCGAACCATAGGTGCTGGAGGTCCCAAACCTGGACCAGTTGTTGCCCAGGGGGCCCTCTCCAAGTTTGGTATTTTTGTCACCTATGGTTCGGGAGAACGGTGTCCCCAAACCGGGTGCCCCCCTCCCATAGACTGCAATGTTAAAGAATGCTAAAGTCTTTGTTGTAAGGCCCCCTTAAGACACTGGGGCCCCTTACAACAGTACTGCCTGTACCCCCCTGATGGCAGCCCTGATGGGAATGGTCAGATCTACATGTGTGGGCAGAGCAAACAAACAGGAGAAAGTGAAGGGGGGGTGTCTCGTCTTACCGGGAAGAAGTAGAGCCTTGCATTACACGGAGAGAGGGGAAATGAAGTTGGAGGTGAAAGGTGGCTGCTGTAGCAGGAGTCATGACAGACAAAATACCATCACATAGCAAGTTCCTCCCATCCCCGTCCTGGCCCTGCATGTACTGTACCTTTACTTTTCTGTGTGTTTCAAGTGATCCCCTTGACTGTGTGCACTGCTGGCTGCTGAGTCCGTGTCACAGGGCGATGGATGAACTGCTGCCTTTGCCTCTGCCTGCTGCTCGGACCCATTGCTCACAGTCTTCCCTGAGCCTGTCACCATTCTTCTTCTGCTGCCGATTCCCTCAGCACTTGCTGAAGGAGGCAGGCAGTGTGTTAGCCGCCTAGATACTCCAGTCATCACTCACAGGCTCAGCCAAGCTGGTTGTGTGGGCTGCTCTCCAACTCCAGATAGACAGTGTCAGTAACTCCAGTCTAGTTTCCACCTAACCCACCGTGGGAGTCCGGGACTCGGGAGCAGAGCAGGGAACTGAGCACGTGGCACACAAACATCCGGTCCGCCGCAGACTATAACTCCCAAAAAGAACAGCGGTGGCCATCACATGAGTGAAGTGATGTCACCTAGCCTGCCCCCGACTTCCTCGAGGCTCCCAGGCACTGAGCAGTGACAGAGGCAGTCAGATAGACAGCCGTGGTGCCCGGCAGCCATTATACGGATTATAATTGGGGGGTACACAGTAAAATTGTGGGGGTCATGGCCCCCTCAGACCCCCCCTTAGTGACGCCCCTGGTGATGGTTCCTGGGACTGGAGGAGAAAGTGCTGGAGCAGGCTGGGAGTGGAATAGTGGACAGTCTGTGGGAGCCTTGGGAGCCAGTCAAGGGAAGGAGAGTCACTGAAGGAGAGCAAGTCGATGGGACCTGGAAGAGAGATGGGCTGGGAGTTGTAGTCCGTCAAAAGCCCGGTTAGCATCCAAGTACTTTGCTGCACAATCGGGGGCCCGTGATCCCTGGTCTGTAATGGGTGTTCCGGAGGTCCTGCTAAAACAGGGTAGGCCTCACCATGTGCTAACCGCGGTGAAGAGGAAGGTATAGTGATAAATTTCCTTTCAGGCTGGAAACTAAGTTCTGAGTTGGAGAGAAGCAAGGAGGTGTAAAGCTGTGAGTTCTGTGTAGAGAAAGAACTGAACGGTCAGCAAGTGAAGTGCTGGAGTGTTGAAAGGAGCAATAGTCTGCAGAGGGAGAGTCTGCAGTGCAAACAAGCATATACAGGAGTGTATATGGAAGTCATGGTCCATAATTCTTTGGGCATCCCACAGTCATCCCCTATCCCCATCCAAGTTATTTCCCCCAAATAAAACAACAAAAAAAACAAGAGCCGGCCTGGTCAGTGTCCCTGGATGTGTGATATATGGTGTGATTGAGGGCAGCTATCAGGTGAACCACTACTACCAGCCACTCCCAAGGGAGCACATGGCTACACAGGCATGGTCTGGTCCACAGATGTGTCCATTCATGGTCCGGCTGTCCTGGCGTTTTATTCTCAATTGCATACTTTTTTATAGAGTCCACTGGATGGACCCTCGGATTCAGTGGCTTCGGTGCAATCTTTGCCCCTCACCACCGGGAACTTCACTGCCTCATTGGCACATTGGGACAAATGATGTGCTCTAGCTGCCCTTAGTCAAATCTCTATGCTCTCTCTCCTTCATTATACTTTTTCCCTCTCCCCCCCCCCCCGTCTCTACCCAATTTCTTGCCCTCTATTTTCCAGGGTCTCCCCTTTCTCTGGCTCCCCTTTTATTTACAGTTTTTCTCCATTTGCTTTCCCACCACCCCTCCCACCCCCCCCTTTTCTCTCCCACTCCCCGTTTCTAACGTGGCTTCGGTGACTTAGGCTCCCAGGTAGGTCACCTGAGATATTTTTTCATACGTTAACTCTTATTTTGCGGTCCTGTCGGCCTGGTACTTACCTGTGTAGACACCTGGTCTGGTACGGACACATCGGTACACGAGGGAACCCTCACCGACCATCATCACCAAGTGGACTATCGACGGGAGTTAGTGTGGTATATAGTGTGTAGGTCCCTGTGACTGGTCCGGCCGAGAACAAAAAAAACAACAAAATAAACCCCCTTTATTGAACCTACCCCTATC
>BLSH010010797.1:282516-292792 GCA_018402905.1 Glandirana rugosa | reverse complement strand
GATATTCTGTCTCTATCATATAAAATACACCTATGATAAAAATTATAGATCCTTCATTTCTTTGTAAGGGGGCAAACTTACACCATCTGCAGGGGGGGGGGGGGCAATCATCATTTTCCCCACTGTATAATACTCAGCCATTGGTATGGAAAAAGTTTTGAGGTTTGACTGCCCTCTTTCACATTGAATGCGGCTTTGAAATTGTGCGACTTCATCTGAAATTGGACAATTTCAAAGCCGCATGTCAGTGCGACTTCAGGTGTGACTTGGAAGACATCTGTGCGGCTTCATGCAGAGATGTCTATGAAAGCCACACCTGAAAAGTAATGCAGGAACTACTTTTTCAAATTGTTGTGGAACCGCAAAGTCGGCGTCGCACCAATTTGAACAGTGCCATTGCAGACAATAGGGTGCGACTTGACTTGTCAAATCGCAAGACAAGTCGCTCCGGTGTGAACGGGGGGCTTAGATGCTTTTTATAATTGCTGGCAAGTTTTTGGTGGGCTTCCTGGTTTTTATGGTAAAGACAATATAATAAATATGGTTTTATTTGAGCGATTAGGAAACAATGTTTGCATGTGATCTGCTCTGTACTGTGTTTGTGAAAGCCTTTCTCCTCCAGGCACTCCTCTCCAACCATCCACCTTACCCTTCAAGACACTCATCTTTCTCCTCCAGGTGCTCATCTCCAACCATCCACCTTACCCTTCAAGACACTCATCTTTCTCCTCCAGGTGCTCATCTCCAACCATCCACCTTTTCCTTCAAGGTGCCTGCCTTTCTCCTCCAGGCACTCTTCTCCAACCACCTCCCTTACCCTTGCAGGCGCCTGCCTTCTTCTCCAGGTGCTCATCTCCAACACTTCGCCTTACCCTTCAAGGCACTCCCCTTCTCCTCCAGGCAATCATCTCCAACCATGCACCTTGCTCTTCGAGATGCCTACCCTTTCTTCTCCAGGCACTCATCTCCAACCATTAACTTTACCCTTCAAGACACTCACCTTTCTCCTCCAGGCACTCCTCTCCAAACACTACCCTTCCAGGCACCTGCCTTCTTCTCCAGGCTCTCATCTCCAACAATTCATCCTACCCTTCAAGACACTCACATTTCTCCTCCAGGCAGTCATCTCCAACCATCCACCTTACCCTTCAAAATGCTCATCTCCAACCATCCACCTTACCCTTTACAATGCTCATCTCCAACCATCCACCTTATCCTTCCAGACACTTGCCTTTCTCTTCCAGGCACTCCTCTCCAACCATCCACCTCACCCTTCAAGACACTCACCTTTCTCCTCCAGGCACGCCTCTCCAACCTTCCACCTCACCCTTCAGGAGGCCTGCCTTTCTTCTCTAGGCACTCACCCCCCAACCACCCACTTTAACCTTCAAAATGCTCATCCTGAACCATTTACCTTATCTCTCCAGACACCTGCCCTTTTCCTACAGGCACTTCTCTCCAACCATTCACCTTATCCTTCAAGACACTCACCTTTCTTCTCGAGGCACTCCTGTCCAACCACCTACCTCACCCATCAGGAGGACTGCCTTTCTTCTCCAGGTACTCATCTTCATCCATCCACCTTACCCTTCAAAATGCTCACCCCAACCATTCACCGTATCCTTCCAGACACCAGCTTTTTTCCTCCAGGCACTCCTCTCCAACCATCCACCTCACCCTTCCGAAGTCCTGCCTTTCTTCTTCAGGCACTCATCTCCATACATCCACCTTACTCTTCAAAATGCTCACCCCAACCAACCAGCTTATCCTTCCAGACATCAGCTTTTTTCCTCCAGACACTTCTCTCCAACCATCTACCTTATCCTTCAAGACACTCACCTTTCTCCTCCAGGCACTCCTTTCCAACCATCCACCTCACCCTTCAGGAGGCCTGCCTTTCTTCTCGAGGCACTCCTTTCCAACCATCCACCTCACCCTTCAGGAGGCCTGCCTTTCTTCTCCAGGCACTCATCTCCATCCATCCACCTTACCCTTCAAAATGCTCACCCCTACCATTCACCTTATCCTTCCAGACACCAGCTTTTTTTCCTCCAGGCACTACTCTCCAACCATCCACCTCACCCTCCAGTTGCGTGCCTTTTAACGCTAAACACCCACAACCCCTTGCAGGCACTCACCTTCTGAGAGGAAGTGGGCTGCGGCTTGCTGGAGGAGGGGGTGTAGACCCCGTGTCTCTGCAGAACTTGCTCCGCATGCTTCAGAATTGCCTCATAGCAGAACTTCAGATGTATCTGAGAGAAAACAAACAACAACGGCATCCTTGAAATCTCAACAGGGACAAACTTTGTTCAGCGATCATCCAGGGTCACCATCTGCTTCCTGGCCTTTGATGTCAGCTCAGATGACATGATGTGATTTTCTACAAAGTTACAATGTTGCAGTCTGATCACTGGGGGGAGAGGAGACTGAGAAAATGCTTCCTCCTGCCTGCAGCAGACTGATGACATCATCTCAAGCTAGGGAAAGTCACTGACTGCAGCTTAGGAACGGAGTATTTATTGCTAAAAAGGTGTTGTAAAGCCACTAAAAGGTTCATATTAAGTGTGCAGAGGCAACTTCTATCCTAGTAATGAAAAAAACAAAAAAAAACAAAAGGGCTTGGATGACTATAAAAGTAACAGTGAGTCGATGACTACTGCCATCTTATTAAAGCATCACTGCCAGTCAATACGGGTGTGTACTGCACTGTTGGTATCACCGGGCATTCACGTTCCCCTGTATCCAATCTACACATCAGATACATCACATTAGGAAATGGGCTGTGCTACCACTAGGCAATCTAGGCAGCCGCCTAGGGTGTTCTGCTGTCCAGGGGGCAGCCACGGCTGCTGGTTCATACGGTTTGACCTTGATTTTTTTTTTTTTTTTTGGATGCCTGGGTCTTTGGGGTCATGCAGACAGGTTGTACTGTTCTCCGTTGACTCCAATGCCTGGATCTCAGTATGCCGCCACCCTGTCCTCTTTCAAGATGGCAATGGCAGTCATTGGTTCTGCTGTGGGTCTTGGACCGGACAAGAGCTGTGCACCGGATGGGGTACTGGTGTGGGCGGTGCGTTCTCTGTCATGGGGAGTATATAGAGCGCTTTGGTAGGTCATTTGGCCTTGTGGGAGCATTGGTGGCACTACCCTTTGCTTCTTTACCTGGATGGGGCAGTTGGACTGGTAAGCCTGTCCCAGCCTGGTATTCATTTAGGGGCTGCATTTTACTGCTGGGGTACTGGTGTGGGCAGTGTGCTCTCTCTCATGGGGAGTATATAGAGCTCTTTGGTAGGTAATTTGGCCTTGTGGAAGAATTGGTGGCACTACCCTTTGTTTCTTTCCCTGGATGGGGCAGTTGGACTGGTAAGCCTGTCCCAGCCTGGTGTTCATTCAGGGTGTGCATTTCATTGCTGGGGTACTGGTGTGGGCGGTGCGTTCTCTCTCATGTGGAGTATATAGAGCTCTTTGGTAGGTCATTTGGCCTCGTGGAAGCATTGGTGGCACTACCCTTTGTTTCTTTACCTGGATGGGGCAGTTGGACTGGTAAGCCCGGTGTTCATTCAGGGGATGCATTTCTCTGCACACTATCTGTTACGTTTTTATCATCTCCTATATTTCTTCACAGATATAACATTGCTGAAGGGGGGGGGAGCGCAAGTAGCTGGTCTTGCCTAGGGCGCGAAATAGTCTAGGAAACAGGGAACTTTCGGATGAGCGGCGACGTACCTTCTCCTGCAGCATGTGCTTCCTCTGCTGCTTCATCTTCTTCACCAGCTGAGCCAGGTCTGGGATACCTTTCCCGGCCTCCACTTCCTGCATGGCGGCATATAAGAGGCAGAAGGCGCCCGTCCTTCCCACACCGGAGCTGCGGAAGATCAAACAAGAGGCAAACTTCATATCTGGTCAATCAGGATCCATTGCAGGTACATGGCTGGAAGGAGGCTCACTCACCTGCAGTGCACTACAATGGGCATGTGAAGGGGGCGCTGGTGCAGGTAGTGTTTATGAACATCCTGGATGAACCGCAACAAGGTTCCTTTACTATCCGGGAGTCCACTGAAAGAAAAAAAAAAGAAAAAGATCCTCAGAATAAAAAAAAGATACATGACGTTAAAATGTATTTTACTGTAAAATCTTTTTTTTTTGGAGTCCATTGAGGAACACAAAAAAAAAGCACATTAACGGTCCGGTGATACTGCCACCTATAGGAGGATTGGAGACTGACCAAAAAAAAAGAAAAGGTGTAGGGCAGTCCAAGATAAAACCTCCCCTACCACTCAGCATGCCTCCATTTTGCAGCAAAGCTGTATTGATACTATTAGAATATATTGATGACTAATTCATTATTGATTGTATTGATCAGAAAGCACAGACCCGTGTTCCTTAACCGACTGTTTTTTTTTTTTACTTAACCGGTTCTCGACCGCCTTGCGTACATTTACTGCTGCAGAGTGGCGCTGTCCCGCAAATCGCCGTTTATAAACGGCGGCTCACTCGTGCCCGGCTAGCAGTGTGCCCGTGGCTCAGGCGGACTCAATCTCTGCCGGCCACCCACTATGACCTGACAGAGAAGAAAAACGGGGAACCGGCGCTGTAAACATGGCGATTCCCCGCTCTGTCAGACGGCATGTTAGAGATCTACTAGATCTCTGACAGCCCAGCCCCCTCACAGCTAGGGAACACAGTTACCCCCTAGAGCACCCCCTGCAGGTTAACCCCTTCCCTGCCAATGACATTTATACAGTAATCAGTGGATATTTAAATTTCTGATCGCTGTATAAATGTCATTGGTCCCAAAAGTGTGTCAAAATGGTCCGACAAGTATTAGGGGGGCTGGGAGGGGATACATGAAGGTAAAAAAACCTTGGGCCTTTACAATAATTTTAAACTGACAAGGACAGGGTCTTGTCTCATCTCCCTGATATTTTTTGCTTTTCTCTCTCACTGGCAGCCTCTGAAATTCACCACTGGAAGACTTTTGTCAGCCTTCCTCTCTAAGTCAAGACATACAAGCAAGCCTGGAAATGTACATATTTTAACTGAAGAAAGTAACAAGGTTTTTGAGACCAAGGAGAGCAGGAGAGTTTCCAATAAGGAATTGACTTGCTTTGGGCTTCAACAAAATGGCGGCCCCCAGCAAGAAATAGGGGCAATGCTGTAAAGTTCCCTTTTAACCAGTTGCCGACCACCGCCAGCCGGGGCTTGACGGCAGCAACTTGGCTCGATATCTCAAACCGCTATCACCTGGCGGCAGCTGCGAGATTGCGCCCTGTGAATGTGCGCGCGCCACTGGAGGCGCGCACACTGTGTTCCAGGGGAGCGGGTAGGGCGGACTCGATCTGCACCGGCTAACCGCGATGGACCCCCCACAGTGAGAGAACGGAGGTCGGTGTATGTAAACACAGATCTCTGTTTTGACAGAGGGGGAAGGGATGTGATCACAGGCGTCCTGTATATGGGAGCCGTGATCACTCCCCAGTTAGAACACACTGAGGGAACACTGTTAACCCCTTAGAGCGCCCCCTCCAGGTTAACCCCTTCACTGCCAATGGCATTTACACAGTAATCAGTGCATTTTTATAGCACTGATCGCTGTATAAATGCCAATGGTCCCAAAAAAGTGTCAAAATGGTCCGACATGCCGCCGCAATATTGCAGTACCGCTAAAAATCGCAGATCGCCGCCATTACTAGTAATAAATTAAAAAAACTCTATAAATGAATTCTCATCCTTCGTAAATGCAGCAACTTTTGCGCGAACCAATCAAACGGCAATTGCAGTTTTTTTTTACCAAAAATATGAGGAAGAATATAAATCGACCAAAACCGATGAAAAAAAATGTTTTTTTCCCGATTTTTTTTGGCTTTGTATTTTAGCAAAAAGTAAGACTTTTTTTTTTTTGCAAAATTGTGACTTTTTTTGTTAATAGCGGCGATCAGAAATGACGCAGAGGGGACCAAATAGCACCAAAAAAAAGCTCTATTTGTGGGGAAAAAAGGACGCAAATTTGGTTTGGGTACAACGCCGCACGCCCGCGCAATTGTCAGTTAAAGCAACGCAGCGCCGAATCGCAAAAAGTGCTCTGGTCCTAATGTGGGAAATCCTTCCGGGGCTGAAGGGGTTAAAGTCCATTGCCAGATCTAAAGAATGGTATCTGGAGCCATCATCCAGATATCACCACCACTTCCCCGAGAATGCATACATGCTTATGTCGGATAGGACGTGCTTTATAGGCTCAAGGCTTTATATGCTTAAGTTCCAAATTCAAAAAATAATGAATATGATTTTTTCAAGAAAAAAAATAAAGTGCATTTATTCTTTTTTTCACAGGATCCTGCAGGGCATTGCAGCAGTGGATCATGGGTGCAATATCAGGCTCCTGAAGACACTGCCTACAGCTCTGTGCCCGTACCTCTGTAAATGCTGCCAGTTACAGAGTTGTAGGCAGTGTCAATGGACTACAGAGGGCGCTGGCTGATTAGTACCCTTGTAGTCTATTAACCACTTCAGCCCCGGAAGGATTTCCCCCTTTAGGACCAGAGCACGTTTTGCGATTCGGCACTGCGTCGCTTTAACTGACAATTGCGCGGTCGTGCGGCGTTGTACCCAAACAAAATTGGCGTCCTTTTTTCCCCACAAATAGAGCTTTCTTTTGGTGGTATTTGATCCCCTCTGCGTCGTTTCTGATCACCGCTATAAACAAAAAAAAGCGACAATTTTGCAAAAAAAAACAAAAAAAAAAAAAACAACCAATATTTCTTACTTTTTGCTAAAATACAAATCCAAATAAAAAAAACCATTTTTTTCATCCGTTTTGGCCGATTTATATTCCTCCGCATATTTTTGGTAAAAAAAAAAAATTGCAATCGGCGTTTATTGATCATGGTGGGTATGGCACTGCTCACAGTGGATGAGTCCTTATTCAGATATGTTTGTGTGTGATAGTATCTTACAGGCTGATAACGTATAGAATATGAATAATTAGTTATCTCATCAAAGTCTGTGGTATTGTGGAATTAGTGTAAATACATATGACTTTTAAAGTAATCCGTGTGATGGGTTGTAATAAGGTGTCCAAAAAAAATATAATAAAAGGAGCACTTCATGTGTGAAATTCAATAAAACATGATGCAAATAAATGCAAATTCAGCGGAACACAGTGATATCCCACAATAATTACGTCCAAGCAAGGGAAAAAAGTTAATGTAAAAAAAAAAAAGTGACCAAAGATAAAGTGCTTCAATCAAAATGTGCAATATCAATCCATAAATAGTGCATCATATATATATATGGTAATAACTAATGCCTTTACACAGTAAAAAATGGTGTGATTGATGATGAAAAATATAAAAATAAAAATTAAAAGTTAAAATTAAAAATAAAAATTAAATTAAAACTAATGGCGGCGATCTGCGATTTTTAGCAGTACAGCAATATTGCAGCGGACATGTCGGACAATTTTGACACTTTTTTGGGACCATTGGCATTTATACAGCGATCAGTGCTATGAAAATGCATTGATTACTGTGTAAATGCCATTGGCAGTGAAGGGGTTAACCTGGAGGGGACGCTCTAAGGGTTAACTGTGTTCCCTGAGTGTGTTCTAACTGTATGGGGGCTGCCCTGGCTGGGGGAGGGATCAGCCCTTCCCCCTGTCCAAACGGAGATCCTTACATACAGACCTCCGTTCTTTCGCTCGGGGGGGGCGATCTCGTGTAGCCGGTGGCGATCGCGTTCACCCTACCCGCTCCCTGGCCCCCCTGGAACACAGTGTTAAAGTTCTACCCAAATGTGGAACTTCCACTTTCATGGAAGGGGACTCCCCGACATGCCATAATTGGAATGTCTTTTTTTGGGGGGTGACCAGGGACCCCGTTTTCACAGGATCCCAGGTCCACTTCCTCCCCTGGCACCGCGGCTCAGGGAAGGAAGTCCACCTTCCCCCCTACCTCTCGATATCTTCTAGGACGCGTCACAGGTCCCAGAAGATACGCCGGCCAGTCACAAGGCACAGCGCGACTTGCAAATGCGCAGTGCGCGCCCAGCGTTGAAGCCAAAGCCGGCGGCCCACACCTATGAGGGGAGGGGGCGAAGAGCAAGCCTTTGGGCAGCCGCATCGCTGGAGCCAGGGACAGGCGTGTGTCCGATTGTTAAAAGTCAGCAGCTACACTTTATGTAGCTGCTGACTTTTACATGGGTGGAACTCCGCTTTAAGTCCCTGGTATCAGCCTCTTGCAGTCCCTGTACAGCAGAGCTCAGAGAGGGGGAGGGAGAAGCAGCACAAGGAGCCAGTTGTGCCGCAGTGCTCATGTGTTCACAAGAAACATGCTGATGGGAGGACAGAGCAGAGAGAGGAGCTCACCAGTCTGCAGCTTCTCTCTCGCTGTCCAATCACAGTTTAGGGGCGGGACAAGACCTGGAAATGTTACTAGACTGCAGCAGAGAAAAAAAAATCAGGTCTCCTCCCCTGCCCAATAGGACTTTGCTAAGTGGCTGAGTTGTGTTAAACTGGGGACTGAATGGATAGAGAATATAAAGCTTTTGGCATGTAAAGCAGCGCTCCTATCTGTATATATCGCAGTTTGTCTGGAGAATAGCCAAAAAAGTGTAGATGAGACTCCAAACTTTGTACAGGTATAGAAATAACGATGGGGACGTACAGCTCCGGCCAGGAGGTGAACTGGACGTGAATGATGGAACGTTTCAGGCTCTGGTCCTTGTACTGCAGTGAGATGACCCTCTCCACGTGCGTGTCGGCCACCTTATGGCTGGTCAGAGTCAGCGTGATGTGTCCGTGAAGGAGGGGCTGCCCGCGCTCGGTGGGGAAGTAGCGCACCACTTTTTGCTGTGGAGAGAAGAACAGGACGTATTTTATACACAGATCTGCAGTGTGTGACACCAATGAGTAGAAGGAGAAGAGCAGGTGGATCATACCAAGGCTATCCATGTCTGATAACCACGTGTGAACACCCCACTATACAGCCTCATTCTGCAGTTTATAAAACTTGCACTGTCAAAGTGTAGGATTAAAAAAAGTGAAAAATAAGTGCAAAAAGTGTCAGCTGGTGGTGACCAGCGAGGGGGGAGACGCTGGGTCAGCGAGCGGCCAGGGGGGAGGCGCTGGGTCAGCGAGCGGCCAGGGGTGGAGGCGCTGGGTCAGCGAGCGGCCAGGGGTGGAGGCGCTGGGTCAGCGAGCGGCCAGGGGTGGAGGCGCTGGGTCAGCGAGCGGCCAGGGGTGGAGACGCTGGGTCAGCGAGCGGCCAGGGGCGGAGACGTTGGGTCAGCGATCGGCCAGGGGCGGAGACGTTGGGTCAGCGATCGGCCAGGGGTGGAGACGTTGGGTCAGCGATCGGCCATGGGTAGAGACGTTGGGTCAGTGACCAGACCTAACATGCAGAGGTTGGCCCAGTGACCAGACCTGATGCGTAGAGGTCGGGTCAGGGAACAGACGTGGTGAGTAGAGGTCGGGTCAGGGAACAGACGTGGTGAGTAGAGGTCGGGTCAGGGAACAGACCTAACATGCAGAGGTTGGCCCAGTGACCAGACCTGGTGTGTAGAGGTCGGGCCAGTGACCAGACCTGGTGAGTAGAGGTCAGGTTAGGGAACAGACCTGGTGAGTAGAGGTCAGGTTAGGGAACAGACCTGGTGAGTAGAGGTCAGGTTAGGGAACAGACCTGGTGAGTAGAGGTCGTGTCAGGGAACAGACCTGGTGAGTAGAGGTCGGGTCAGGGAACAGACCTGGTGAGTGGAGGTCGGGTCAGGGAACAGACCTGGTGAGTAGAGGTTGGGTCAGGGAACAGACCTAACATGCAAAGGTTGGCCCAGTGACCAGACCTGGTGTGCAGAGGCTGAGTCAGGGAGCAGACCTGGTGCGTAGAGGTTGGGTCAGTGACCAGACCTGGTGAGCAGAGGTTGGGTCAGGGAGCAGACCTGGCGCGCAGAGGTTGGGTCAGGGAGCAGATCTGGCGTGCAGAGGTTGGGTCAGGGAGCAGATCTGGCGCGCAGAGGTTGGGTCAGGGAGCAGACCTGGTGAGTAGAGGTCGGGTCAGGGAACAGAACTGGTGAGTAGAGGTTAGGTCAGTGACCAGACCTAACATGCAGAGGTTGGCCCAGTGACCAGACCTGATGCGTAGAGGTTGGGTCAGGGAGCAGACCTGGTGAGTAGAGGTCGGGTCAGGGAACAGACCTGGTGAGACAAGGGACTGGGCTGGAGATGAGCGGTCCAGAAAAGGGACTGGGCTGGAGATGAGTGATCCAGACGAGGGACTGGGTTGGA
>BLSH010010797.1:205089-217527 GCA_018402905.1 Glandirana rugosa | reverse complement strand
TGACATCCCACTATCATACTGACACCCCACTATCATACTGACACCCCACACTGACATCCCACTATCATACTGACACCCCACTATCATACTGACACCCCACACTGACATCCCACTATCATACTGACAACCCACACTGACACCCCACTATCATACTGACACCCCACACTGACACCCCACTATCATACTGACACCCCACACTGACACCCCACTATCATACTGACACCCCACTATCATACTGACACCCCACTGACACCCCACTATCATACTGACACCCCGCACTGACACCCCACTATCATACTGACACCCCACTATCATACTGACACCCCACTGACACCCCACTATCATACTGACACCCCACTGACACACTGACACCCCACTATCATACTGACACCCCGAAACCCCACTGACATACTGACACCCCAATGACACCCTACTGACAGCCCACATAGAGCTATATAGACCCCTCCCCCCAATCTACTGCCAGGAAGTGAGGGGACACCCAAACTGGGGAGACATACTGACGCCCCACTGACACCTCACTGACACCCCTACACTGACACCCCACCCCCCACCTCACACTGACACCAAACACTGACACCCCACCCCCCACCTCACACTGACACCAAACACTGACACCCCACCCCCCACTGACACCCCACCCTGACACCCCCCCACACTGACACCCTGGCTGACCCCTCACCCTGACACCCCCACAAGAGGTCACCCCAGATCCCCTCCCCCCTCCATGAAGTCGCAGTGACCGGGTGATCCCCTCCCCCTCACCTGGCGGACCGGGCTGTGGAGGGGGAAGTCTCCGGCCTCCTTCAGGTCCAGCCAAATCATCGGCATCCGCGGCACGGCCTCCATCCTGCCCGCTGCGTCAGCTGACCTCCCGGAAGAAGCGAGGAATGCTGGGAGTTCCCAACCCTGCCTCGCCCCGCCCCCAAACATGTGTAGTCCCTCCTACTTCCCCGCTCGTCCTATACTACTAGAAGATTCCTCCAGTGCCCCGCCCTATTATGACACAGGACACGCCTCCACACCGCCCAGCCTGGGCAGAGAGCGGGTCACATATTCTACCGAGGAGGCGGAGCCTGACCTCATTCAGGGCGTGACCCGAACCACACCCCCCGCCCCCTGTCACCTGAGACACATTCCTCACAGGTGGGCGGGGCCGGAGCGGTCAGCTGATCATGACTGAGGTAACCCATCTCCATGGTAACACTGAGTCAGTGTGTGAGGCCTGGTGAGGGGGAGGTGTTTCCATAAAGCCCCATAGACCCCTCCCCCCCAATCTACTGTCAGGAAGTGAAGGGGACACCCAAACTGGGGAGTTGTCACCAAAACAGGAAGTGACGGGGAATTTTCCATTGGGGACACCAGTTCTAGTGACAACCCCCCCACTCACTTCCTGTTACGTCTATAGGACATGAAGTGATGGGAAAACCAAAATGGTGAGTTGTCACCAGAACAGGAAGTGAGGGGAATCTTCCATTGGGGACATCAGTTCCCCCTCAATTCAGAAAAACAAATGTCATTTCCTGTTATGATAGCTGGAGAGGAAGTGATGGGAAATCAGCAGCTCGGGGACACAGGCAGAATAAAAAACACCGCACCCATCCCCTAATCCACCCGATACCAAAAAATAACAAGGTTTTCTCTTTAATGGAAGTTTCCCCTCCTACTACTGATGGGGGATCGGTGCGCCTCCAGGTCATGTGACCAACATGGCAGCAGGACTGTGACTCCTTCAGCCTGCAGATGGCGCTGTGCCCCCATTCTGTACAGTCATTGTCTCTTACCATCACAGTAAATGGGGGGCTCATAGGAAAGCCACCACCCGACAGGGGTCACCAGAGGCCACCATCTCCTACAGGGGTCCACCAAAGACAGTCACCACCCTACAGGGGCCCACCAAAGACAGTCACCACCCTACAGGTGCCCACCAAAGACAGTCACCACCCTACAGGGGTCACCAGAGGCCACCATCTCCTACAGTGGTCCACCAAAGACAATCACCACCCTACAGAGGTCACCAGAGACCACCACCCACAACAGGACCCACCAAATACAGAAACAACCCTACAGGGGTCCACCAAAGACAGTCACCACCCTACAGGGGTCACCAGAGGCCACCACCCACAACAGGACCCACCAAATACAGAAACAACCCTACAGGGGTCCACCAAAGACAGTCACCACCCTACAGGGGTCACCAGAGGCCACCACCCACAACAGGACCCACCAAATACAGAAACAACCCTACAGGGGTCCACCAAAGACAGTCACCACCCTACAGGGGTCACCAGAGGCCACCATCTCCTACAGTGGTCCACCAAAGACAGTCACCACCCTACAGGTGTCACCAGAGGCCACCATCTCCTACAGGGGTCCACCAAAGACAGTCACCGCCCTACAGGGGCCCACCAAAGACAGTCACCACCCTACAGGGGTCACCAGAGGCCACCATCTCCTACAGTGGTCCACCAAAGACAGTCACCACCTTACATGGGGTCACCAGAGATCACTGTCTCCTCCAGGGGTCACCAGAGACAGTCAACCCCCTACAGGGGCCACCAAAGGCAGTCATGACCCTACAGGGATCACCAGAGACCACTATCTCTTACAGGGATCCACCAAAGACAGTCACCACCCTACAGAGGCCAACAGAGATCACCATCTCCTCCAGGGGACCACCAAAGACAGTCACCACCCTACAGAGGCCACCAGAGATCACCATCTCCTCCAGGGGACCACCAAAGACAGTCATCGCCCTACAGGAGTCACCAGAGACCACCACCCACAACAGGGCCCACCAAGGACAGTCACCACTCTACACAGTACAACCAGAGACCCCCACCAGCCTGCAAGGGGCCACCATCTCCTCCAGGGGCCCAACAAAGACAGTCATCACCCTACAGGGGTCACCAGAGGCCACCATCTCCTACAGGGGTCCACCAAAGAAAGTCACCACCCTACAGGGGTCACCAGAGGCCACCATCTCCTACAGGGGTCCACCAAAGACAGTCACCACCCCACAGGGGTCCACCAAAGACAGTCACCACCCTACAGAGGTCACCAGAGGCCACCATCTCCTACAGGGGTCCACCAAAGACAGTCACCACCTTACATGGGGTCACCAAAGACAGTCACCACCCTACAGGGGTCACCAGAGGCCACCATCTCCTACAGGGGTCACCAGAGACAGTCACCACCCTACAGGGGTCACCAGAGGCCACCATCTCCTACAGGGGTCCACCAAAGACAGTCACCACCCTACATGGGTCACCAGAGGCCACCATCTCCTACAGGGGTCACCAGAGACAGTCACCACCTTACAGGGGTCACCAGAGACCACCACTCCCAACAGGGCCCACCAAAGACAGTCACCACCTTACATGGGGTCACCAGAGATCACCGTCTCCTCCAAGGGTCACCAGAGACAGTCACCCCCCTACAGGGGCCACCAAAGGCAGTCATGACCCTACAGGGATCACCAGAGACCACTATCTCTTACAGGGATCCACCAAAGACAGTCACCACCCTACAGAGGCCACCAGAGATCACAATCTCCTCCAGGGGACCACCAAAGACAGTCACCACCCTACAGAGGCCACCAGAGTTCACCATCTCCTCCAGGGGACCACCAAAGACAGTCATCACCCTACAGGAGTCACCAGAGACCACCACCCACAACAGGGCCCACCAAAGACAGTCACCACTCTACACAGTACAACCAGAGACCACCACCAGCCTGCAAGGGGCCACCATCTCCTCCAGGGGCCCAACAAAGACAGTCATCACCCTACAGGGGCCACCAGAGACCACCATCTCCTACAGGGGTCCACCAAAGACAGTCACCACCCTACAGGGATCACCAGAGGCCACCATCTCCTACAGGGGTCCACCAAAGACAGTCACCACCCTACTGGGATCACTAGAGGACACCATCTCGTACAGGGGTCACCAGAGGCCACCATCTCCTACAGGAGTCCACCAAAGACAGTCACCACCCTACAGGGATCACCAGAGGCCCCCATCTCCTACAGGGGCCCACCAAAGACAGTCACCACCTTACATGGGGTCACCAGAGATCACCGTCTCCTCCAGGGGTCACCAGAGACAGTCACCCCCCTACAGGGGCCACCAAAGGCAGTCATGACCCTACAGGGATCAAGATCACCAGAGACCACTATCTCTTACAGTCACCAAAGACAGTCACCAAACTACAGGGGTCACCAGAGATCACCATCTCCTCCAGGGGACCACCAAAGACAGCCATCACCCTACAGGAATCACCAGAGACCACCACCCACAACAGGGTCCACCAAAGACAGTCACCACTTTACACAGTACAACCAGAGACCACCACCAGCCTGCAAGTGGCCACCAGAGGCCACCATCTCCTCCAGGGGCCCAACAAAGACAATCATCACCCTACAGGGGCCACCAGAGACCACCATCTCCTATGAGCGTCCACCAAAGACAGTCACCACACTACATGTAACAACCAAAGACAACCACCACACAAAGACACCACTACAGAGGCCATCAGAGACCGTCATCTCCTCCAGAAGTCCACCAAAGACAGTCACTACTCTACATGGGGTCACCAGAGACCACTATCTCCTACAGGGGTTCACCAGGGACAGCCAATACCCTACATGGTACAACCAAAAACAATCACTATCTAACATGGGGTCACTGGACCACCATCTCCTCCAGGGGTCCACCAAAGATAGTCATTACTCTACATGGGGTCACCAGAGCCCACTATTTCCTACAAGGGTCCACCAAAGACAGTCACCGCCTTAAATGGGGTCACCAGAGACCAGCATCTCCTACAGGGGTCCACCAAAGACAGTCACCATCCTACATACGGGTCACCAGAGACCACCTTCTCCAACATGGGTCCACCAAAGACAGTCACCACCCTACAGGAGTCACCAGAGTCCACCACCCACAACAGGGCCCACCAAAGACAGTCACCACTGTACATGGTACAACCAGAGACCACCACCAGCCTACAAGGGGCCAGCAGAGACCACCATCTCCACCAGGGGCCCAACAAAGACAGTCATCACCCTGCAGAGGCTACCAGAGACCACCATCTCCTACAGGCATCCACCAAAGACAGTCACCACCTAACATGGTACAACCAAAGACAATCACCACCCTACAGAGGCCACCAGAGACCATCATCTTCTCCAGAGGTCCACCAAAGGCAGTCACTACTCTATACGGGGTCACCAGAGACCACTATCTCCTACAGGGGATCACCAAAGACAGCCACTATCCTACATGGTACAACCAAAGACAATCACCACCTTACATGGGGTCACTAGAGACCAGCATCTCCTACAGGGGTCCACCAAAGACAGTCCCCATCCTACATACGGGTCACCAGAGACCACCTTCTCCAACATGGGTTCGCCAAAGACAGTCACCACGCTACAGGAGTCACCAGAGTCCACCACCCACAACAGGGCCCACCAAAGACAGTCACCACTCTACATGGTACAACCAGAGACCACCATCAGCCTACAAGGGGCCACCAGAGACAGTCACCACCTTACATGGGTTCACCAGAGACCAGCATCTCCTACAGGGGTCCACCAAAGACAGTGACCATCCTACATGAGTCACCAGAGTCCACCACCCACAACAGGGCCCACTAAAGACAGTCACGACTCTACATGGTACAACCAGAGCCCACCACCAGCCTACAAGGGGCCACCTTGTGTGAGGCCTGGGGAGGGGGAGGTGTTTCCATAGAGCCCCATAGACCCCTCCCCCCAATCTACTGCCAGGAAGTGAGGGGGACACCCAAACTGGGGAGATAGTCACTAGTCTACATGGGGTCACCAGAGACCACTATTTCCTACAAGGGTCCACCAAAGACAGTCACCACCTTACATGGGTTCACCAGAGACCAGAATCTCCTACAGGGGTCCACCAAAGACAGTCACCACCCTACAGAAGTCACCAGAGTCCACCACCCACAACAGGGCCCACCAAACACAGTCACGACTATACATGGTACAACCAGAGACCACCACCAGCCTACAAGGGGCCACCAGAGACCACCATCTCCTCCAGGGGCCCAACAAAGACAGTCATCACCCTGCAGAGGCTACCAGAGACCACCATCTCCTACAGGCATCCACCAAAGACAGTCACTACCTAACATGGTACAACCAAAGACAATCACCAACCTACAGAGGCCACCAGAGACCATCATCTCCTACAGGGGTCCACCAAAGACAGTCTCCACCCTACATGGTACAACCAAAGACAACCATCACCCTACAGAGGCCATCAGAGACATCATCTCCTCCAGAGGTCCACCAAAGGCAGTCACTACTCTATATGGGGGTCACCAGAGACCACTATCTCCTACAGGGGTTCACCAAAGACATCCACTATCCTACATGGTACAACCAAAGACAATCACCACCTTACATGGGGTCACTAGAAACCACCATCTACTCCAGGGGTCCACCAAAGATAGTCACTAGTCTACATGTGGTCACCAGAGACCACTATTTCCTACAAGGGTTCACCAAAGACAGTCACCACCTTACATGGGTTCACCAGAGACCAGCATCTCCTCAGGGGTCCACCAAAGACAGTCACCATCCTACATGAGGGTCACCAGAGACCACCTTCTCCAACATGGGTCCACCAAAGACATTCACCACCCTAAAGGAGTCACCAGAGTCCACCACCCACAACAGGGCCCACCAAAGACAGTCACAACTCTACATGGTACAACCAAAGACCACCACCAGCCTACAAGGGGCCACCAGAGACCAACATCTCCCCCAGGGGCCCAACAAAGACAGTCATCACCCTGCAGGGGCTACCAGAGACCACCATCTCCTACAGGCATCCACCAAAGACAGTCACCACCTAACATGGTACAACCAAAGACAATCACCACCCTACAGAGGCCACCAGAGACCATCATCTCTTGCAGGGATCCACCAAAGACAGTCACCACCCTACATGGTACAACCAAAGACAATCACCACCATACAGAGGTCACCAGAGACCAGCATCTCCTACAGGGGTCCACCAAAAACAGTCACCGTCCTACATGGGGTCACCAGAGTCCACCTTCTTCAACATGGGTTCACCAAATACAGTCACCACCTTACAAAGGGTCACCAGAGACCGCCATCTCCTACAGGGGTTCACCAAAGACAGCCACTATCCTACATGGTACAACCAAAGACAATCACCACCTTACATGGGATCACTAGAGACCACCATCTACTCCAGGGATCCACCAAAGATAGTCACTAGTCTACATGGGGTCACCAGAGACCACTATTTCCTACAAGGGTCCACCAAAGACAGTCACCACCTTACATGGGTTCACCAGAGACCAGCATCTCCTGCAGGGGTCCACCAAAGACAGTGACCATCCTACATGAGGGTCACCAGAGACCACCTTCTCCAACATGGGTCCACCAAAGACAGTCACCACCCTACAGAAGTCACCAGAGTCCACCACCCACAACAGGGCCCACCAAAGACAGTCACGACTCTACATGGTACAACCAGAGACCACCACCAGCCTACAAGGGGCCACCTTGTGTGAGGCCTGGGGAGGGGGAGGTGTTTCCATAGAGCCCCATAGACCCCTCCCCCCAATCTACTGCCAGGAAGTGAGGGGGACACCCAAACTGGGGAGATAGTCACTAGTCTACATGGGGTCACCAGAGACCACTATTTCCTACAAGGGTCCACCAAAGACAGTCACCACCTTACATGGGTTCACCAGGGACCAGCATCTCCTACAGGGGTCCACCAAAGACAGTCACCACCCTACAGAAGTCACCAGAGTCCACCACCCACAACAGGGCCCACCAAACACAGTCACGACTCTACATGGTACAACCAGAGACCACCACCAGCCTACAAGGGGCCACCAGAGACCACCATCTCCTCCAGGGGCCCAACAAAGACAGTCATCACCCTGCAGGGGCTACCAGAGACCACCATCTCCTACAGGCATCCACCAAAGACAGTCACCACCTAACATGGTACAACCAAAGACAATCACAACCCTACAGAGGCCACCAGAAACCATCATCTCCTGCAGGGATCCACCAAAGACAGTCACCACCCTACATGGTACAACCAAAGACAATCACCACCATACAGAGGCCACCAGAGACCAGCATCTCCTACAGGGGTCCACCAAAAACTTTCACCATCCTACATGGGGTCACCAGAGTCCACCTTCTTCAACATGGGTCCACCAAATACAGTCACCACCTTACAAAGGGTCACCAGAGACCACCATCTCCTACAGGGGTCCACCATTGGCAGTGACCATCCTATAGTGGTCACCAGAGACCACCATCTCCTACAGGAGTCCACCAAAGACAGTCACCACTCTACAGGGGTCCACCAAAAACAGTCACCATCCTACAGGGGTCACCAGAGACCACCACCCCCAACAGGGCCTACCATGAACAGACATCACCCTACATGGAACATCCAGGGACCACGACCCCCAACAGGGCCCCCCAAAGACAGCCACCACCCTACATGGTACTTCCAGAGACCACCACCCCCAACAGGGCTCACCAGAAACAGTCACCACCTTACATGGGGTAACCAGAGACCACCATCTCTTACAGGGGACCACCAAAGACAGTCACCTCCCCACAGAGGCCCCCAGAGACCATCATCTTCTACAGGGGCCACCAAAGATGATCACCACCCTACAGGGGGCAACCAGAGACCACCACCCCCAACAGCACCCACCAAAGACCGTCACCACCCTACAGGGGTCCACCAAAGACAGTCACCACCCTACATGATACATCCAGAGACCGCCACCCCCAACAGTGCCCACCAAAGACAGTCACCAACCTACATGGGGTCACCAGAGACCACCACCTTCTCCAGGGGTCCACCAAAGACCGTCAGTTACCACCCTACAGGAATCACCAGAGATCACCACCCCAACAGGGCCCACCAATGACAGTCACCACCATACATAGTACAACCAAAGACCACCACCAGCCTACAAGGGGTCACCAGAGACCACTATCTCTTACAGAAATCCACCAAAGACAGTCGCCACCCTACAGGGGCCACCAGAGACCACCATCTCCTCCAGGGGGGGGTCCACCAAAGACAGTCACCACCCGACAGGAGTCACCGGAGACCATCACACACAGCAGGGCCCACCGAAGACAGTCACCACTCTACATGGTACAACCAGAGACCACCACCCCTATAAGGGGCCATCAGAGACCACCATGTCTTCCAGGGGTAAAACAACGACAGTCATCACCCTACAGGGGCCACCAGAGATCACCATCTCCTACAGGTGACTGCCAAAGACAGTCACCACCCTACATGGTACAACCAAAGACAATCACCACCCTACAGAGGCCACTAGAGACCATCATCGCCTCCTGGGGTCCACCAAAGATAGTCACTACTCTACATGGGGTCACCAGAGACCACTATCTCCTACCGGGGTCCACCAAAAACAGCCACCACTCTACATGGGGTCACCAGAGACCACTATCTCCTCCAGAGGTCCACCAAAGACAATCACAACCTTACATGGGGTCAGCAGAGACCACCATCTCCTCAAGGGGTCCACCAAAGACAGTCACTACTCTACATGGGGTCACCAGAGACCACTATTTCCTACAGGGGTCCACCAAACACCGCCATCAACTTACATGGGGTCACCAGAGACCACCATCTCATACAGGGGTCCACCAAAGACAGTCGCCATCCTACATGGGGTCACCAGAGACTACCACCCCCAACAGGGTCCACCAAAGACAGTCACCACCTTACATGGGGTCACCAGAGACCACCATCTCATACAAGGGTCCACCATTGACAATGATCATCCTATAGGGCAGGGATATGCAATTAGCGGACCTTCAGCTGTTGCAAAACTACAAGTCCCATCATGCCTCTGCCTCTAGGTGTCATGCTTGTGGCTGTCAGAGTCTTGCTATGCCTCATGGGACTTGTAGTTTTGCAACAGCTGGAGGTCCACTAATTGCATAACCCCTGGTATAGGAGGTCACTAGAGACCATCATCTCCTACAGGGGGCCACTAAAGAGCGTCACCACCCTACAGGGGTGCCCCAAAGACAGTCACCACCCTACATGGGTCACCAGAGACCACCACCCCCAACAGGGCCTACCAAGGACTGTCACCGCCCTACATGGTACATCCAGAGACCACCACCCCCAACAGGGCCCACCAAACAGAGCCACCACCCTACATGGTACTTCCAGAGACCACCACCCCCAACAGGGCTCACCAAAGACAGTCACCACCCTACAGGGGGCAACCAGAGACCATCACCCCCAACAGGGTCCACCAAAGACAGTCACCTCCCTACAGGGGTCCACCAAAGACAGTCAACACCCTAGAGGGGTCACCAGAGACTACCACCCCCGACAGGGCCCACCAAAGACAGCCACCACCCTACATGGTACATCCAGAGACCACCACCCCCAACAGGGCCCACCAAAGACAGTCACCAACCTACATGAGGGTCACCAGAGACCACCATCTCCTCCAGGGGTCCACCAAAGACAGTCACCACCCTACAGGAATCACCAGAGATCACCAATCCCAAGAGGGCCCACCAATGACAGTCACCACCCTACATGGGTAGACCACCACCATCCTACAAGTGGTCGCCAGAGACAACCTCTACCTACAGGGCCCAACAAAGACCATCACTACCCTATACAGGACCATCAGAGACCACCATCTCCTACAGGGGGCCACCAAAAGACAGTCAACACCCTACATAGGCCACCAGAGACCGCCATCTCCTCCAGGGGTCCACCAAAGACAGTTACCACCCTACAGGGACCACCAGAGACAGATATCTCCTCCAGGGGTCCACCAGAGACAGTCACCATCCTACAGGGGCCAAGAGACCACCATCTCCTACAAAGGTCCACCAAAGACAATCACCACCCTGCAGGGGACAACCAGAGACCACTATCTCCTACAAGGGACCACCAAAAGACAGTCAACATGCGACATTGGCAAACCAGAGACCACATCTCCTCCAAGGGTCCACCAAAGACAGTCACCACCCTACAGGGACCACCAGAGAACAATATTTCCTCTAGGGGTCTACCAAAGACAGTCACCACCCTACATGGGGTCACCAGAGAACACCATCTCATCCAGGGGTCCATCAAAAAGAGTCACCACCCTACAGGGGCCACCAGAGCCCACCATCTCCTACAGGGGTCCACCAAAGACTGTCACCCCCCTACAGGGGTCACCCGAGACCCCCTTCTCCTCCAGGGGGTCCAAAAAAGACAGTCACCACCCTACAGAAGTCACCAGAGACCACAACCCACAACAGAGCCCATCAAAGAGAGGTACCACCCTACATGGTACAACCAGAGACCACCACCAGCCTACAAGGGGCCGCCAGAGACCACCATCTCCTACAGGGGTCCACCAAAGACAGTCACCACCCTACATGGTACAACCAAAGACAGTCATTACTCTACATTATTATTATTATACAGTATTTATATAGCGCCGACAGTTTGCGCAGCGCTTTACAATATTAGGGCAGACAATACAATACAATACAATGCAATACAGGAGGAATCAGAGGGCCCTGCTCGGTAAAGCTTACAATCTAGGAGGGAGGGTTAAATGATACAAGAGGGCAGTAACTGTGGGGGATGGGTTGATTGAGAATAAAAAAGTGCAGTTGTTAGGTGGCTGCAGGATAGGCTTCCCTGAAGAGAAAGTTTTCAGGGATCGCCTAAAGGTGGAAAGATTTGGGGATAGTCTGACAGATTGGGGTAGTGAGTTCCAGAGGATGGGAGAGGCTCGGGAGAAGTCTTGGAGGCGAGTATGAGAGGAGGTGATGAGGGAGCTGGAGAGCAGGAGGTCTTGGGAGGAGTGAAGATGACGATCAGGTTGGTATTTTGAGACCAGGTTGGTGATGTAGTTGAGGGCAGAGTTGTGGATGGCTTTGTAACTCATTGTTAGTATTTTGAACTTCATTCGTTGGGCGAGTGGCAGCCAATGGAGGGATTGGCAGAGAGGGGTAGCCAGGCCTGTACTGGCCATCGGGACTACCGGGAGTTTCCCGGTGGGCCGATGGCTCAGTGGGCCGGTTCCAGGGACAGTGAACTACAGGTCCCCCCCGCAGCGCTCACCTCGTTGCTTACTTCAAGTTTTATGATTGTTACTCAATGTTTCGGTAGGTGTTGAGACGGGAGTTGATGTAGTGGTTGGACCAGAGTTTTATGGTTGGACTAGCAGTAGAAGTGAGGAGGGTTCTGGAGGACGAGAGGTCGAGGGAGTAGTGGAGGAGAGTATGAGCGGAGGTTCTGAAGAGGGCTCGGAGAGGGTAGGAGACCTTGAGTGATGGGGTTAGACAGTCTGATAGGGGT